>CM021108.1:362065703-362366784 GCA_007115665.2 Sequoiadendron giganteum | reverse complement strand
GATGGAGATAGATATGGAGGGAGAGAGGGGGAGAGTGGGAGAGAAAGATGGAGAGGGAGAGTGGGAGAGAAAGAGAGAGTGGGAGAGAAAGAGAGTGTGAGGGAGGGAGGGAGGGGGAGAGAGGAAGAGTGGGAGAGGGAGAGGAGAGAGGGGGGAGGGAGAGGAAGGAAGGAGAGAGGGAGAGAGGAGGGAGAGAGAGAGAGAGAGAGAGAGAGAGAGAGAGGGGAGGGAGAGGGAGAGGGAGAGGGGACAGAGGGAGGACGGAGGGAGAGAGAGAGAGAGGGAGAGAGAAAGGGAGTGGAGAGAGAGGGAGGAAGGGAGAGGGAGAGGAGAGAGGAGAGAGATAGTTTAGGGTTGAGATAGAGGGAGAGAGGGAGAGAGAGAGTGGGAAGGAGAGAGGGAAAGGGAGAGAGAGAGAGAGAGAGAGAGAGAGAGAGAGAGAGAGAGAGAGAGAGAGAGAGAGAGAGAGAGAGAGAGAGATTGAGTGAGAGAATTGGGAGAGATAGAGGTGGAGAGAGAGAGGGAAAGAGATAATATTTAAATATTATATATATATATTAGTAATATATATATATTTAAATATTTATAGATTAACTAAAATATTGAAATAATATTGAAATATTATACATAATTCAGTAAGAGATTATCATAAATTGTATATTATATATTACATTATAAACTATATTGTATATTATATATATTAAATTATAAACTTTATTGCATTTTTGAAATCATATATTAAAAATTGTATAATTTTTTTAAAACTCATATCTAAAACATATAAGATATCGGATTTGAATCGGATATCGAATTTGAATCGGATATCCGATTTGAATCGGATATCCGATTTGATTTAATGCCTAGGGATTAGGCTCGGGCTTGCTTTGGAATTCGGTTCGGACCTACCAAACCTAAGAAGTCAACACGAAAAATGTGTTTAACAACTTACCTTTCTTTTCCAGACTTCGCCCATGTGGCTGATGACTTTTATTTTAGCCAAAATTGATGAAACGAAAAGGGTTTGTAAAGGAGCTTCTCAACTTTCTATCAATATAAATTATACTTTATTTTGAATCTAATAAATAATAATTATTCATTTTCTATTAGAACTATGACTAAAGTCCCGATTGATAGCCTGATAGAAAAACATCTATAGCTTTCAAACGGTATCACATTTTTTGAATCCAAAACATGCATCACATTCTATGCTTGACATTCTATAGGATTGAAAAATAAGAAGAATAATTTCATGAAGTTTTGACCAAGTTAAGGTGGTCAGACATACGAGTTTTTATATTTTTTAAAATTTGTAATGAGAAATTCATAATTAATTATTTGCTTGAAATTTTTTTACAAAAAATATGCATCACATCCGGACACGAGTCTTCTACTTATATCTAAAATCTTGTAAAAAAATATTATCATTTTATTATGGTTAGGGTGGTCAGACAAACACCTACTTCTTATTTTTTCCCTGAAATTTAAGTACTACTGCATTGAAATTTCAATTTTTCACCAAATAGATATTTTTTTTTACAAAAAATAACCTAGTAGTTTAGAAACTACATTCAATTTGCCACAGATTCTATTTTTACATATTTTTAAAATAATATAGATAACTTATTCGAATTTTTACGTCAAGTTGCCTAACTCTGATTTTTCTGAATTTTCATTGCCACTTAAGGGCTTGTTTTTTCCATGATGATCCTACACATACCTTACAGGTTCATTTTTTTAGATTTTGTTAAGTTTAAATTGAAAAGCTTCTATTTTAGATCTTTCTTTGTTAAAGATTGTCTGTGCAAACTTTTAAGTTTGAGTTTTGTATTAAAAATTGTATTTTTGTAAATAAAATTCCTCTGTAGAATATATTCACGTGTGTAGATTGAAGTTCTTTGTGGAAAACTATAGCAAATTTGTAAATTGGTATTATAGTGAATTGAGGGGAACCCAACAGATTGCAGTTAGGGATCGGGAAAGAAAACCTTCCTCTGAAAGAAATTTAGTTTATGTAGAAAAATTCTCCTGTAGGTTGAAATCCTCTCAGAAAATTCTTGTGAAATTAATTGTATGAATTTTAATGTTCTTCTTTTAAGATTCCTTTTCTGGATAGTTGTAAAAAGGAGCCTCTGTGGTTGATTTGGAAATTTCACCTGTAGAATTTTCTTTGTGAAATTTGGCTTTCCGTGATGTTTGTAAAATTTTGCCTATAGAATTCATTCTAGAAATTATTTCTCCAATTTCAGTATTTGTTTAATCAAATTGATATATATATATATATATATATACATATATATATATATACACATTTATATTGTGGTGTATATATATATATATATATATAAATATAAATATTTATATATTACTGCCTGAATTTATAAAAAAGCATATGTCATGCACCATACGACGATTTCTTCTTATGGCTGGGATAAATTTTTATTTGAAAAGTTTTAATCTTTATGAAAGTAAAAATTTATTGAGTCAAATTTGAGGGGGAAGCTGGGGCGCTCCCCACAGCCGCCCCTCCCCATGGGAGGCATTGTGGGGGAGGCGTGCTACCTCTCCACAGCCACGCCCATGTGGTATGTGGGTTGACTGTGTAGATGACCAACCCGCTCCCCCTCCCCCCCCCCAAGCATTGCACATGATACATGATAAGAATTCGCCACTGTGTCGTGCGGTCTGTATAATCGCCAATTCCTTAAGTTATTAAATGCTTTGATTTTGTTAAATGTTCAATTTTAATATATTAAATATATATAGTATTTATATATTTATAGGAATATGTATTATATATAAATATTTATATTTTATATATATGTATATATATATCTTAATATAAATATATCTATTATTACTTGGTTTTAAAGAAAAAAAGGTGTATTTGTTAAGTAATTATAATATATATATACAATGTATATATTCAATGTGTATATATTTATTGATTTTAATTTATTAGTTGCATGTAGAATATGTGTAGTTAGAGGATTTTAAAAAAGAACGATCTACCAAAAGAAATAGATATTTATTTTATAAAAGTAATTGAGGTAATTGGATATTAGAAAAATTAGTTTTCCTTCTTATTTGTAAAGAGGGATTTATATTTAATTAGTGTTGTTGGGAAATTTGTAATACTGTTTTCCATTGAATGAAAATGGATTTAGGAAATCCAAATAATAGATTTAATTCTGGTCTTGATTACCTCTAACATTTGATTTCTTCTAGTTACGTTTTGGAAAAATTGGTAAAGGGTTAGTCAATAATTTGTAAGTCTTCTAGAAGGATCTTTAGATGATGGGGGTTGTTGTATTGTAGTGTCAGCCTTCAATTTTTCTTGGGTAGTGCATAGAGCCGTTTTAGTGAATTACCCAGTTTCCACAAACGGGGATATGTGCCTCCTATGTTGGAGTAGATTTTGTTATTTGTTTCCTCCTAAGTTTGGAGTGGATTTGTTCCACGTGTTGACAGTAGGAGAGTGATTCTCAATGGGGGTCAGGGTCTGGGAAGATCTGTTGAGTAACCCATGCACCTTTGTGGTGACACTTCTCCTAGGTCAGCAGTATGTATGGTTCACTGGTGTAACTAAATAATTAACTTTGGTAGCATTGTACCCTTTGAGTTATGTTGTAATGGTATTTGTTAAGTTTAGTTTTATGTTAGCTTGTGTCCATAGGTAGTAGGTTTGGTCTTGGATCTTTGTTACTATCTCCTAGCATGGGGGGTGGGCCTTCGGGTACCACTTGGTTGGGAGGAACGTGCACCCTACACCATTGGGTCTCCTTATCTTCAGATCTCGATGGCGAGATTTCTAGTGGAGAGCTCATGGATTCCAACTTGTCATTTCATGCTTTGTAATTGTTATAGATGACACTTGTATTTTATTACCCCTCAGTTGTATTCGAGGAGGTTTCATGTATTGTGTAACACATTTGTACGAACTACCTCATTCTGGGAATGAGTGATGTAAACCCTTTTTGATGATTTAATGTAATATTGGAATCTTGTTGTATATCTTATTTATGTGATGTAATTTCTATGTTTGAATGTATGTAATTTAATTCTTGTTTTGTAATTAATTAAATGCTTTGGTTGAGTAATGTTTATGTTATAGATTTAGATGTAACCTTTGTCTCGTGCCTTAGAGGGTGGTGCGTTAGTTAGTGCACCTTTCATGTTAATATTGCACTTAATAATAATAAAAAATTGTACGCTTTCGTAGTTGTTGCAACTTCCTCTAGGGTTACATGGCGGGGCATTACAAAATGCATGGTGATAGACAATGACTTTTGAGATGCTTTAAATCAATAAAATTTGTAGGACCTATTAAAAATGGAAATAATATAATTGATAGAATACAAGTTGCTTTGTTTTTCTTTTAAAATACTTTGTTGCAGTTTGAAGCATCATTGGTTTTCTCTAATGAGACACGAAAGAAGTGAATGGTAAGGCATTTTTCTCAATTTAAATTTTAAATTTTAAGAAATCTTTATGCAATTGGTCTATTATATTAGTTGAAATTGTATGTAATGAATTCAAAATAAAATTGAAAATTAAAAATAAGAATTCAATTTTTTATTCTAAACATATATAAATTTCAAGACGGAGTATTAAAATTGATCTATTCATGTTGCGATGGAGTGCAGATGTTAAAATGTTCATACAAAATTTTGCAGTGGGTTGATGATTTCTTGTATCAATTTTCAAATGAGGAGATGAATGATTGAGATCAATTCATTTGATTTCGTATTGAGTTACTTTCCTTGATTTCAAATAAAACATATTTGAACAATCTTTAATTTATTTGATGTATTCCATTTAGAAATGAGTGAACATAAATTAACAAATTATTGAGAAGACAATTAATTAATTATGTATACATAAAATTTATTTATGAAATTTGTGAGATAATGATCAATTATTTATTTATATAATTAATTAACTAACATATATATCTTTAAAAAATATTTATAAAATATAAATATTTAATATTATAAATTATAATAACTCATTATTAGAAATTTATGGAAAATCAAGCATCTCAAAATAATAATTGATTTTTGTGGTTGAAAATTATACAATCTCAGAATCATTAATCCAAGATTAAAAAACATTCTCTAAGATTAAGTTGAAATTTAAACAATAACAAATTAAAATATTATCAATTTCAAAAAAACGCATTAATCTAAGAAAAAAAAAAAACATTCTCTAAGATTAAATTATTTTTAAGTCAAATGATCAAAAATATTTTTGAAAAGTAATAATTAGAATCCAGACCTATATACAATTGTAGAATGTATATCCCACAATTATGAATTTAGTTGTAAAATTGATTAATTATTTAATAACAAAAAAATATAAATTAATTATAATATGATAATAGCATTTGTTCCACTTATTGCAAGATTCTATACAATTCCTTTAAGTTGTGGCTATGCATATTTTAAATGTCATCCATGACATTTATGCCCACGTATTGCTGTAGCATAATTATTGAGGTCTCATGGAGACCCATTATTTTCCCCTCCGCGAGGAAGAAAGTGCAGAGTATCTAATAACTGCCAAAATTATGAGTTCTGAATTCTAATTAACAAAGTGACAATTGTTACGAATTTGGCCTTGATTTCCAGTGAGAACTCCGAAAGTAGAAAGCTTTACGAAAGCCTGGGAGAAGACCTGAAAGAAATAATTCTCATCAGAGGCAAAGCGGAGGACAATGGGGGCGGTTCGCGGGTCAGTGGCAATGGCGGAATCGATAGAGAAAAGGCCCCTGCCATTGTTCAAATCCCTGTAATACTGGTTGTCGAAACGCAGGTTTGTAATGTCATTGGCAATGAAGGTCAAGTTGGTCAGTGGTACACTCGTCGGGCAGTTAATCCTCAGAAAGCTTGCATACATCAGCCCTAGATTTGCATCGCTCTGTGGGTACAGTCTATTCACCACGTTCATGCAATGCCCCACTCCAATTGTATGCGCCCCTGCAAGATATCAGAGGATTTGTAACTGTCAATATGTATACCTTAACAGACGAATAACAATCTAAACGTTACCTAGCATGGCGACGGCTTCTTCTAGGGTCATTCCTTTGCGTCCAAAGAGCTGGAGCATGGTGTCTACAGAAATGGCTGCGGAGGGAAGAAGTTGATCGGCCAAAGCATTGCTTGCGGTAAGAGAGTCCCTTCTTCCCAGAGGAATAGGAATGGTGGGCCCTCCTGCTATTCGAATTGCATCTCGTGCTGCTAATGCAATTATGTCGGCGCATGACACCGTTCCCGGGCATGCCGTTTCCACTGCAGACTTCAATCTGTCAATGGCGTTCAGCTTTCGGATTCCAAAATTTTTGTCTGCAACCAACTCCGACGTCATCCCTCTTTCACTATCCAGCAGAATCGATGCATCGCACCCCTGCAATGTTTTTTAAACAATAATTTCTGATAAGAAAAAATACAGAATTTTGGGTAAATGTTTTTGATTGGAGTTATGAATTGAAAATTCAACAATAATATTTTTGTAAAGGTTTGAACCTCATCATAAGAATCGTAAAGATTTAGTCATCACATTATGTCATATTCATACACATAATGTGTTTTGATTATAAACAAGTTCTATAATTGATATGAGTTTTCCACAGTCCGTCAATTAGTTGCGCAAGCTTTTGGTTTAAACTATGTATGTTTTTTGCTTTACGTTTCAAATCACACTCATTGATATTTTCCTTTTCATGATGATGGATCACAATGTGATCTGAAACATTGAGCAAAAAATATACACAGTTTAAACCAGAAGCTTGCACAACTTACAAGTTCTATTTCAAATTCTAATCGATTTTGTAGTACCACCCACTTAAAATTTTTCATTAGAACCAATATAATTTATAACACAGAGACAAATAATTTGATTCTAATTCAATCTTTTCATGTCAAGATTTGAAAACTTTCATATATTAAAAATGATTAATTTTAATGTCATCTGTTATCCCTTAATTTTTTTCTGAATAATATTTATATTATCATTTATAAAATAATATTACACATATTTTAAATCTTTAAAATATCGTAATCATCACTACTCTCATTATCATTACCATCTTTTTAATTTACAGAAACAACCAAAAAGAACTTATCAGAATTTGACCAACCAACAGAACATGATCTATTCTTAACAATACAAAACTTTAAACCTCACCAGAATTCGACAAGCCAACATAACATGATCTCTTCTTAACAATACAAAACTTTAAACCTCACCGAGTTGGGCATCATATACAATTGATTTCCTCAAACTATAATAAAAAAGTGCAGAATTCAAGAATGAGGCGAAAGTGAAATGAGAGAAACTTACTTGCACTTGACAGTCATGGAAGAGGAGGCGAAGCAAGGCAGGAGGAGTGGTAGGATCAGTAAGAGAGAGAGCAGAGATAGTGTTCATTGCTATCTGCTCCACGCTGGGGCATGTTCTTGCATAATACTGCATCGAAAGCATTGCTGATACCTCTCCTCTTCTGCCCAACATTACAACACCAAATACTAAGGCAGCATACAAACTCTCAAGTCCCTTCATTGTGGATTCTTGAAGCTGCTTCAAAGTTCAATTCAATTATGTCAAGGGACCTGCCTTACTGTAAGTAAATACGTATCTCTTGTCAGATAAGAAATCTGTTTTAACACGACAAGAAAGATTATGAAGTGGACGTCCTTGGTCTTTAAACAGAAGGGATCCCTAGAGGCTTATAAATACAGATGCTGCCCACACCAGTGACAGTAAGTAGAATTTAATGTCCCTTCCTCAATCATACTTTTTCTATCGTACTGCATTGAATATGCAACAATTAAATAATGTCAAGACTGTGACCATCCACGAATTGAGGCCATTGTTTTTAGTTTGAAAACAAGGAGAGTTTGTTGGAATCTATGGATTATAGTAAATACAATTCAGAGATACAGTGAGTCCAGATAGGCACATTCAATGAAGATGATAGAGTAGTTGAGCGGAATCTCATAATCAGGTATCACTGAACTGACCTGCATTGAAGGTCACGTGCAGTGTTAACCAGTTTGTTCAACAACCTTCATGCTTGTATTTCCATGGAATTGCAACACGATCAACTTCATCAACGCCACCTTAGTCTGCTCTCATTATTAAAGCTGGACAAATTTTGTGAGGATATGGGTAATACACCATCCTTGTTAATCGATACTCCCATCCTTCATGTATGGAACAAACCAATGGCCTTTGGGTTGGGGTGAGTCCTTTTGTGGTGTGTATTTGGAAGTGAGGTTATTGGACCTCATCATTCATAGGATTACGATGATTCCTTAGCTACATTTGAATTGCGAGTTGAGCTGCAAAATACTTTTTGAATCAAATAGTGAGATATATTTACTATTTGTCTGCAACCTCTACAATAAATGACGCTTACAGTCCAAATTTAGCAGCTATGCCATCATTTCCCACTTTGCACCTTATAATTTGTAACATTTAGTTAAGAAGACAAATATATAGCAATTTCTTTTATATACAAAATGAGGGATTTATTGGGGGATCATATCCATTTAAAAAACACAGCATTTGAAGATCTATAAAGCTCGATGTTATTCGATGATTCCAAGGCATTTATATAAAGGAAGGAAGAAGCGGTTGAATAAAAATTTACCTGTATATTCAAACATCTGCCGTCAAACATACAATATAATATAATTAATTATGCTAACATTCCCCCTTATTACATTGTTCTTGAAACCACAAAATCACCTTGCCAAGGGACCCCCCCTCAAGGCTTACATAACAAAACTAGTTGGCTACGAAATATATATATATTCTTGAGAAGATCTTCCTTTAAATAAACAAATCTTGAATCAAGTGGAAGTGCATCAAACTATCTCATGACCCTCAGAAGGGTGCAACTTCGTTCTTGAACTCCTGAATCACTGATTCCCAAATTATTTAACAACAATCCATATTGAGCTCTACAAACATATGGCTCCATCAAGTTGTTTGATGACCCTCAAAAGGGTACATAATTCTTGATCACAGTCTCATAAACTCGCTGGACAACAATCCGTATTGAGTTCAACACCAAATCTCGTACCTATCTCCAAAAATCAAGCTTCACAATATATGTATTCTTGAAATCCACCAGCATCAACAAGGAAAACAAGAAAGAAAACGAAAACACTTCTCAGGCAAAGCACCATCTCAAAGTGAGAAGCTGACTTGAGGTGATGAAAATTACCCCATCTTCCAGTGCCACCAACCTCCAGTATGATGCAAGAAATTAATCAATGATTTGCCTTGACAACATGCTCAATTTCATCTTTCTTCTTTATTACATAAGTATTTGAAGATCCATAGGCAAAATTGATGAACTCATCTACAAGATATTCAACAGTTGTTTTAATATTTTGGAATGCATTTTCCTAGACATTAATAGTAAGAAGATAGATTACTTGATTAGTCTCTTCAATGATTGATAGATTGACACCTTTGTCTTTTGGTAAAATTACTGAAGGCTTTTTTCCCTTATGTTTCTCCTTATTCTTAATAACTCCAACACATCCACTCCAACACATCCTTTGTTACAACTTCTAGTAACCATAATGACACTACCAACATCAAACTTGATAAAGTCTTTGATCAATAATTTTGAACATCAAATTGTATATCAATTATAAATATTAAAATAAAAGATATCTTTATCTCTAAAGAAAATTAACCCACACCTTCATTTTCAAAAACACCTCTTAATATCTTACATTGATTTTGACTATACCAAACTATCCATGCAAAAGACATCTTGACTATCCAAGTGTATACCTAATTATAACAATGAAAAACCCACTACTAAATGTTTTTATAACTACACCTTACATTTTTTAATGCTGCATTCAAATGAGGTTTCCAAAGACCAAGAGATAGGCCTAGAGCGCCATGCTCTCACACTCCATGAAATAAATAATATATGAAATAAAATACTCTCTTCTTTGGTACATTTGATCCTAACACTGACCGATTGAGGATTATTCAGAATTTCACTTGCTACCAATTTTGCTATCCGGAAAATTGAAATAAAGTGCTTACAAGAAAATCATAAAACCAAAAAATATTTTTATGGAAAAGAAATCCACACAGACGTGCACAATATGTTGTGCCTTTATTCTTTTATTTCTATGTTACGCCTCTCTGTTGCTCAAATAGCCATTTTTAAAAGGGATATTTTGAGTCCACTTCGTGCTTAAGCGAGCAAACGAGCTTGTTCTTATGTTAGAATAACATGACGCCCTCTTTACACCCCAAGGGATTTCCTGCACATATTTGACATTGTTATACTTGGGCAGTGGTTCACAGAGTAGCACATAGTAAGAGAATGCACCAACGCTTCTACTTGTCGTGCAGATATTATCACACCCTACAACCATCAATAATCTTCAGAGAATATTGGCAGAGTTGCCATCACAGTTGGTCAAGCATTCACGTTGCTAGACCATTCCTTTTTCTATGCCATTGATTATCTACTACTCATTCACAAGCACAGGAACAACAAAGAGACTGCCAAATTCATTAGCTTCTTCCACTGCACAGCCCATTCCTTCGTGTGCATCTTTAGAACTGAATATTATCAGGTCTTCATACTCCCAGGCACAAGAAGCTGTGATACCAAAGGAAGATCTATGAACTTGATGTATATTATTCGATGATCCCAAAGCATTTATACGAAGGAAGGAGGAAGCGGTTGAATAAACAGTTCAACGGCATACTCAAACACCCACCGCCAGACATACAATGTAATATAATTAATTATGCTAATACCATTTACATTATAGAAATAGCAAAAAAATCATCTATCAAAAAACATCTTATAAAATAATAAAATAATAATATAATTGCATGATAAAAAAGGTTTTGAAGTGAAGAGAAATTATGTAAAATAAAAAACAAACAAAACCATGGAAACTCTTTACATAAACAATTAAAACAAAAAGTTGTGGTAGAGACTCTAATTTGGACAATACCCACTAGTAAGGTCACCTCAAAGGAATATATAGAAATGACAATAGCTAGACTAGATTCCAACCCAAATCCCCTTCCAATCTTGCCTCACTAATCCCTTCTTCAGACCTTGTCACCACCTTGGACTAAATTATGACCTAAGGTTTAAGGATAATTCTCCCTAAAAGTCTCTCAATTGTTAGAATAAGCAAGGTAACATCATTGAAAACCCACAACCTTCCATCCTAGTGCACCACTCTTAGCCCCATTTATTGATAAATCTTTGTAGAATTGTTCAAGCACTATAATGTAGTCCTACAACTTAGTAACCTTTGATTTTGTATAGGAACACTAAGAAGATCCATCAACCTTCTTTACCTTATCAACTTTGAGTTTTTTCCAACCCATAGGTCATTTGAGTCATCCTTTTTCTTTCAAAACCATGCATAGAATCCATTAAAGAATCTCCTCATTCTTAACTAAACTTGTCAACTTAATTGGAAAGTCTCAAGAAATAATTTCTTGTGTCCATATGTTCTTTTTTTTCCAACTCCATTTGGCCAAGAACTACTTGAATAATCATGAATGCAATCATCTAATCCACACACAATATTTTCTCACCTGACAATCTAAGACCGCACAACCATATATAAAATAAAATAAAATTCATAGATTAATATGAAGCAATAATTTCTCATCTCTTCCACAAGCTTCCATTATTCCTAATGCTTGAACCTATAGAGAAAATAAGCTTGATAAACCTATGCAATAGAAGTAGTGAATATATGATCTAAACCAATAAAAATAAAAGGTAAAAACAAATATTTTCACTTGGGAAACTTTTTTAAATAAAAAACCAACACAATAAAATTCTTCACTATTGTATAAAACTCAATTATTCTTTAATACAACAATGAATCTCTTCCTTCACCCTTAAGCATGTGTAAACAACAATAGTCACATTGAAAGTGATTTTACACATTACACGAATCATGTAAAAGATAAACATGAATGCTTTGAAACATGGACAAAAATAGTCAGGATGGGGCTAGAGATAATGATCCATACTTTAAAAAAAAAAAAAACATAATTGGTTTAAATGTCGATTGCATCATTTGTAGGTGATATTCTACCAAATTGAATTTAAAGTTGAGAGAAATAAAACATTTGGAAAGAGATCTTAAAGTAGAATACTATTTGAACAAATAATCTATTTTTTTGTTTTTCCCAATATCATTGTACATCCCTTCAATAATCATCATAGAGTTCCTTTCCAGATTAAATTATCCATCCCATACTTAATGGAAATTAACTTGAAACCTTCCATTAAAGATATGGATTCTACCTCATTATTGATTCTTAGAGGGAAAGGAAAAGAATCCTTCATAATAAAATAAGAAAATGGATTTTTATCACACATCCTCCCCTAACACACCCAATATTTATTTAACTCAAAATCTCCTTAGGAGGGGGCAACTAAATCCCCTAACTTGATTTTTAAATATAACTATCTATTAATACTTAAAGAGACACAAGGCTCCACAACTTGTTCACAATTTACTTTTCCTAAAATGTTAGATCTCAAAAACAACCCGAGGTCAATCTGCCTCAATTATAATTACCATAATAAAAATAAAGAAATGCTAGACTAGAATGACCATTTCCTTAAATTTATTCTATTTTCTTTCACCTAGATACCTTGAATAACATAAAAAAAATAGTAGTCTAAAAAGGCCACAATATTTTGGGACAACTTGTCCAACAATAAAAAGGCCACAAATTATTTGTTGCACTGTCCATAATAATATTAGTTTTTCAAATCTAGATAACTCCAAGTATTCCTAGTGAAGGAACACTTGACTAACATTGATTCATAGTATTGGTAACAAAGGAATCTCATTGAAAGAATCTAGAATAATCTTATTATGAATTCTCACAAGTTAGTATCTTATCTATTCTTAGAAGTCAAACAATAGCATTAATCTTAGGTAATGTAAATTTATTTTAAAAAATACACCTAACCAATCTACCCACAAGAAAATATACTCTAACATAATCAAATAATTGGATTTATCTTTATAGATTCTACATTTATCTCCAATCCATTGAAGAACATTTTCTTGTAAGACTTATTAGGATTCTTCCATTCCTCAAATCTTCCAATGCATTTTATTTACTTGATCTAGCTATAGATGCTAAAGAGAACACTAATTTATTGTCCCATTATCTTCCTTATTGACCAATAACTAAATACCTTAGAGCCCCTATTCTCTACCAAAATACTTTAAACCCAAGGGATTCTCATCTAGAAATGATTCAAAAAAATTTACCTAATTCATGTCACAAATCTCCCAATAAAATTGTAATCCTCTATAACTTTTTTATATTTCTAGATAAGCTCACAAATAAATATTGAAGAATGCCTAATAAAAACCCCTTCTCAAAACTTTACATTTTTATTTAACATGTATTTTCTCCAGGAAGTCAAAATTTATCCTCCTCAACCATTTAACTCACTAAATAACTTAGATCACAATTTCATATTATAAATTAGGTTGTATTGAATGAAATCCCCCTAACATTTACTAACACATACATTATCCTATTTTACTAAATGAAACTTATTCCGTATTAAAACTCCCCATCACAATAAATTATTACAAATACACAGTTTAATTAAAAAAATATTTTGATAATTGCAAAATAGAAATCATATAAATCAACATTGTTTGAAGAACCAATTTAATAATCTAAATTGGTTCAACTAGACTAAGTCATTTTCTATCCCAAGATTCTTACATAGAGTGAAATTTTTCTAGTCTCATTCTATAATGTCTTCTTGCAAGAATTTTAAAATATTAGAATCCCTAAGTATTTACTTAGCAATGATACCAATTGAAATGGTCCCTTATAAACATCTTGAGGTAATGAAGAAATATATATTATATTTATCCTCATTAATTTTCTAATAGACACTCTTGTAAACATCTTGATAAGATCTAAAAATTGGTGGGTTTCTCATTGGAAAAAATGAACATATATGTTAATATTTTTATTATTTAATTTATCATTGTTTTTGTACTTAGAAATTTTTGTTACTCCTTAATATAGCATAATTAATTTAAATAAAATAAGCATTAAAGGCTACAAAATAAAACTAGAGCTAGTGAAGGAAAGAGGATAAGATTAAAACGCATATCAATTTTTCTAGTTGATTAAGGAAACATGTAGAAGAAGGTTGAATAATAATTTGGGATATATTTTTGGAATTAAAATTATAGAACAAACAATCTGAATCTAGAAGTCACAATTGTAACCTAGGAAACTATATTACCGAACTTGCACACTGTACTAGTGTTTGAGGTTTTTGACTAGTATTCTTCATAGTCCCAACTATTATAAAGCCATAATTCAAACCTTAAAAATAATATATCAACCCCAAATATGGTTAGTGTCTTTTATTTATAGATTTCGACATTTTTTGGAGGTTAGTCATCTTATGTTTATATTCCTGCAATACTTACAAAAAATAGATTTGAATTGACTGTGTAGAGATATTTAGGTATAAAATTTAATGAGGACAAGGGTTCTCTTTTATTGGGATATCGCCTTCGTTAGTCCCTTAAAAGGTATACCTCAAAATTAATAGTAATTTATAATTTGGGAGTGTGTGATCCCTAGGGTGCATGTGTAGTGGTGGAGGGTGTAAGAGATGTGAAGGAAAAAATCTAGTAGGTTTATTAAAGTGTCTAAAGTTATTTGTAATGGAGGATAATAGGGTGATGGATTGTCTAAGGACAATTGATTAAAGGATAACGAGTTTATAGAATTTTGGATATAGAAGAAGGTAGGGTAGTGATAATGAATATGATAGATAAGAATAGATGTTTCATTAACAATGAAAGATCTCAAGAATGAAAGTAATAGAAAAGTAGATATAATAAAAGAGAGATTAAGAAGAAATAATTAATAATTTATTAGAGAATTAAATGTATTAAGTGAGATTCTAAATGATGTATAAATTACATCTTATCATGTTGGTGCTGAGCTAGCTATTTTAAAAATACATAAATGTTAATAAAATAATTTTTTTATTTGTTTTAATTTTTTGTGTGTAGACACTACTATAATCATTCTAGTGAACTAAGTCACCATCATGATCACACTAGTGTCTAGGTGGACACATATTTATAAAATGCTAGAAAAGGGGTAGAGTTTTTTATAGAATTGAGGTTGGTTAACGTGACATCTTGATGAAGGGTTTTAGTTTTAAAAAAGGATAAATAGTCCTAAAACATTTTTAACCTAGAATAGATTACAAAATGAATGTACAACATAGAGTGAAGATTTCAAATTATAATTTTTAGATTTTTACTCTATAATTGCACATGAGAGGCACGTGAGAAAGTCCAAATATAATATTATCATCTGAAAATTATATGTTTGAGTTGATAGTGAACCCCACAACTCCCAAAAATCATCTACAACCAAGACACTTATCACAAATGAGAGATCAAAGAAACTGATTTTCTATACAACCAAGAAAGAAAGATTGATCCACACAAGCATTTGATATGCCTTATATATTGAATAATAAATGTGAATGATTACAAAGTACAAATGAATGATTATAAAAGAAAAAAGTACAAACCCTAGATGAGGATTTGATTAGATTGTGGTCCAAGTGTCCTAATCCTATGCAATGAGACTAATTGACCTATAAATAATACAATATAATAATAAAAAATCACTCTTAAGTTTAGCTTAAATGAATAAAGTAATAATGGATATAATAATTAATTAATGATTAATTATCAAGTGATTACCCTAATTATTCTAATGCTATAGATGAGTGAAAGGAGCCCCTTAAGGAAAAAAAATAGGCTCTTTAGTCTACTTGAAATCCTTTAATTTAGAGAAATATATGTAGTAATTTTTGTTGAAATTGTGAAACACACACAAAAAAGGATCAAACAACAAACAAGAACACATTACATGCACAAGAGTTACACACAATGATTTGATATTTCTTCAAAATAAAAAAAATTATAGAATAGAATAATAGAAAGGAGAATGCTTATAAGAAAAAACCTTAAATGAGAAAGGGATTAGATCATGACAAGAGTCATCATCCTATGTGGTGAGATACAATAATCTAATAATAGCTCAGTCTAATAAAAGAATAAAGCACTCCTAAGTTTATCTTAAGTGCATAAAGTGAAATTATCATAATATTTAATTAAACATTAATTAACTATTAGTTAATAAATGATTAATCTAACATCCCCCTTAAGTGTAACTTAGGGAGTAGCTAAAAACTCTAAAAAGTGAATGCATAAAAAATGCATGAATGAATTTCAACGACAAGGCCTGATGAGGTACCCATATGCAATCAAATAAATCTCTCATAACTGGAAAAAAGGAGAAAACCACATGGAAAAAACTTCTCTCCAAAAAAGAGATGAAACCATGCATAAAAACATGAAAGAAGGAGGCCTCATGAAGACCCCCCAAGGACAACTTTCTTCACCCCAAGAATCTATCACAACTGGAGGTAACAAGGTGATGCTAAAGGTTTTGTGAAGATGTTTGCAACCTACTCTTTTATAGGCATGCACTCCAAGGTGAGAAAACCATCCTGAATCAACTACCAAATGAAGTGCATGTGGATCTTTGTGTGCTTAGTACATTGATGCTCCACTAGGTTGTGAGAAATGTGAGTGACTCTAATTTTCACACCAAAGAACAGTGGGACTATCAAGAGGAAAATCGAACTCAGTCAATGATTGACAAAGCCAAAAAAACTTATTGACTAGCCATGCACGATAATCGGCCTCTGATGATAATGCAATAATAGATTTATACTTGCAATACCATGTAATGGGGTCAGAACCAAGACAAAAAACAAATTCAATAGTAAACTTCTTATAATTGACATCACCAGCCCAATCTGAATCAGTGAAGCTAACTATTCAAAGAATATCCTGATGTATAGTGAATAACATAATGTGAGGTGTCTTGAATATCTCAAAATATATTTGGCTGCTTGCCAACGACTCTCATGTGGATCATGAGAGAACCAAGAAACAAGAACAATCGCAAAAAAAAATCTAAGACATGAATGTTTCAGGGATAAGAGATTGCTGATACTGCATCGAAAGCATTGCTGATACCTCTCCTCTTCTGCCCAACATTACAACACCAAATACAAAGGCAGCATACAAACTTTGAAGTCCCTGCATTTTGGATCCTTGAAGCTGCTTCAAAGTTCAATTCAATTATGTCAAGGGACCTACCTTACTGTAAGTAAATATGTATCTCTTGTCAGCTAAGAAATCTGTTTTAACACCGACAAGAAAGACTATGAAGTGGACGTCCTTGGTCTTTAACCAGAAGGGATCCCTAGAGGCTTATAAATACAGATGCTGCCCACACCAGTGACAGTAAGTAGCATTTAATGTCCCTCTCTCAATCATACTTTTTCTATTCCACTGCATTGAATATCTAACAATTAAATAATGTCAAGACTGTGACCATCCAGAATTGAGGCCTTTTTTTAAGTCTGAAAAGAAGGAGAGTTTGTTGGAACCTATGGATTATAGTAATTACAATTCAGAGTTACACTGAGTCACACATTCAATGAAGATGGTAGAGTAGATGAGCAGAATCTCATAATCAGGTATCGCTGAACTGACCTGCATTGAAGGTCACGTGCAGTGTTAACCAGTTTGTTCGGCAACCTCCATGCTTGTATTTCCATGGAATTGCAACACGATAAACTTCATCAACGCCACCTTGCTCTGCTCTCATTATTAAAGCTGGACAAGTTTTGTGAGGATTTGGGTAATACACCATCCTTGTTAATCAATACTCCCATCCTTCATGTATGGAACAAACCAATGGCCTTTGGGTTGGGGTGAGTCTTTTTATGGTGTGTATTTGGAAGTGAGGTTATTGGACCTCATCATTCATGGGATTACGATGATTCCTTAGTTCATTTGAATTTCGAGTTGGGCTGCAAAACAATTTTTGAATCAAATAGTGAGATACATTTACTATTTGTCTGCAACCTCTACAATAAATGACGCTTACAGTCCAAATTTAGCAGCTGTGTCATCATTTCCCACTTTGCACCTTATAATTTGTAACATTTAGTTAAGATGGCAAATATATAGCATTTTATTTTACAGTTTCTTTTATACACAAAATGAGAGGTTTATTTGGGGATCATATCCATTTTAAAAACATAGCATTTGAAGATCTATAAAGCTTGATGTATATTATTCCATGAATCCAAAGCATTTATACAAAGAAAGGAGGAAGCGGTTGGAAGGAGGAAGCGGTAACTGAATAAATAGTTAACTACATACTCAAACACCCGCCGCTAGACATACAATGCAATATAACTAACCATGCTGACATTCCCCCCCTTTATACATTGTTCCTGAAACCACAAAATCACCTTGTCAAGGGACCCCCCTCAAGGCTTACATAACAAAACTAGTTGATTACAAAGTATATATACATTTTTGAGAAGATCTTCCTTTGAATAAACAAAACCCAAACCAAGTGGAACTCCATCAAATTGTTTCGTGACTCTCAGAAGGGTGCAACTTTGAGCTGAATTCACAAGTTCTTGGACTACCATTTTTCTAAACTCTTGAATCACTGATTCCTAAATTATTTGACAACAATCCATATTGAGCTTTGCAAACATAGGGCTCCATCAAGCTATCTGATGACCCTTGAAAGTGTATAATTCTCTATCACAGTCTCATAAACTTGTTGGACAATAATTCATATTGAGTTCAACGCCGAATCTCATACCTATCTCCAAAAACCAAACTTCACAATAAATGTATTCTTGAAATCCACTAGCATCAACAAGGAAAACAAAAAAGAAAGCAAAAAACGTTTCTCATGCAAAGCACCATCTCAACTTGTGAGAAGCTGACTTGAGATGATGAAAATTCCTCCATCTTTCGATGCCACCAGCCTCTAGTATGATGCAAGGAATTAATTAACAATTTTCCTTGGCAACATGCTCAATTTCATCTTTCTTCTTTATTGCATAAGTATTTGAAGATCCATAGGAAAAATTGATGAACTCGTCTACAAGATATTCAACAATTGTTTTACTATTTTGGAATGCATTTTCCCAAGCATCGATAGTAAGAAGATAGACTACTTAATTAGCCTCTTCAATGATTAATAGATTGACATCTTTGTCTTTTGGTAAAGATATTGAAGACCTTGTTCCCTTATGCTTCCCCTTATTCTTAATCACTCCAACATATGATCCTCTGTTACAACTTCTAGTAACCATAATGCCACTACCAACATCAAATTTGATAAAGTCCTTGATCAATGGTTTTGGGCACCGAATGGTACATCCATTATATGTGTTAAGATAAGGGATACCCTTATCTCCAAAGAAAACTAACCCCCATACCTTCATTTTAAAATAACATCTTAATATCTTCCATTGATTTTGACTATACTAGAGTATCCATGCAAAAGACTAAGTGTGAATTACATCTTGACTATACAAGTGTATACCTAAACATAACAATGAAAAAACCACTACTCAATATTTTTATAACTATACTTTACATTTTCTAATGTTGCATTCAAATAAGGTCATACTTTTGAAAAAATCCTTACCGAAGGCCAAGTGATAGGCCTAGAGCCCCATGCTCTCACACTCAATGAAATAAAAACTCTCTTCTTTGGTACATTTGATCCTAACACTGATCGATTGAGGATTATTCACAATTTCACTTGCTAGGTCAATCTTGCTATTCATCATATTGAAATAAAGTGCTTACAAGAAAATCATAAACCCCAAGAATATTTTTTATGGAAAAGAAATCCACACAAACCTGTGTTGGTAGGGGGTAGTAGAAAATCACTGCTATGATAAAATGAAGGATAAAACAAAGAGAGCATAGAGAGAGAGAGTAGAGAATCTAGACACACAAAAAAATTAATTATATAAATTCCTCAACTTCTAAAATTATAAAAAAGTAGAGTACATGCTCTATTTTACACTACAAAAATAACCATATTTAATATGGATTCTTGTCTTGAACTTGGTGTTGTTTATAGGCCCAATCTAGAGGTGACTGCAACTCTGTAGCTGCCTGTTGTTCATCTATTCCTTCTACAAAACATTCCCTTTTGTTCTCTGCTAGAACATTCTCCTTTTGCTACTGCAAGGTTTCTTCTCTTTCCCAAAAATTGACGGTAACATTCTATTATTTTGTCTTGTATGCAAGCTTATGAAAATGAGCGCTCAAATTTAATTTTCAAATTCACCTACCAAAATAAATGTTGGTAGGCCAAAATAGTTGCAAGAGTGAGATTGAGGAGATCCCCAAATATGATGCGGGGGTAGGTGATTTTCTGACTGAGGATTAAATTCCAACACTCCCCCTTAATCTAAAGTCATATGTCATTCTATAATTTTCTTTCCAGAATTGATCTCGAGAGTTAAGCTTTTGTATTTTCCTTTTCAAAGCAGATCTTTGGAGCGATTTACAATGCCAAACCTATCTCTTATAAATTCAAAACAATCTTTTGGAAATGCCTTGGTAAAGATGTTAGCAAGCTACTACTTGGATTTGCAATATTGAAGTTCAATCGAGCACCATGTTTTACTAACTCTCTTATGAAGTGATAATGGATCTCAATGTGCTTGCTTTGTTCGTGAAAGATTGGATTCTTTGTCAAGGCCATTGAAGAAACGTTGTCACAATGAATGCATGCACCATTTTCTTGTTTCTCCTTGAATACACGAGGATCCTTCTCAACCAAATAGCCTGGCATGCTGTTGCATTTGTTGCAATACACTCAACTTCTACTGTAGAGAGAGACAATAGGCTGCTTCTTGGATGCCCATGATATTTCAATTGAACACATGTGGAATACATATACCAATGTGATCTTCTTATCATTTACATTACTTTCCCAATCACTATTAGTGAAACCAACCAGATTAAACTCATTGGATGCATCATACAAGATGGGTCATAACCTATTATGCCCTTCACATATCTCAAGATTCTCTTTCCAGCTTGCCAATGTGTTTCCTTAGGTTTCTCCATGAACATAGAATCAAGCTTACTACATACATCAAATTAGGCCTAGTAACTATCAAGTACATCAAACTTCCAACTATACTCTTATAGAGGGTTGGGTTCACTTCATTTTTGTTATCATCTTTGCTCAGTTTTAGACCTGTAGCTATTGGTTTTGGGGTAGGCTTGTTGTTCTCCATTTTAAATCTCCTTAAAATTTGTTTGACATAGTTAGTTTGCGAAATAAAATTTCCATGATCTATTTGTTGGACTTCAATCCCCAAATAATATTTTAGTAGACCTAAGTCTGTCATCTCAAACTCATTCTTCATTGTCTTTTTGAAATCATTAATTAAGATGTCACTATTTCCAGTAAAAAATAGATCATCTACATAAAAAATAACAATTAAAATATCACCTTGAGGTGCTTTGATGTAAAATGTGGGCACACTCCTTTTTCTAAAGCCATTTCTCATTAGATATGAGTCTATCTTGTTGTAGGTGCTTGTTCTAGCTTGTAGAGAGCTTTTCAGAGCCTATATAATTTTTCCTCTTGCCCTGGGACTTCATAGCCAAGTGGCTGCTCCATATAAACTTCCTCTTTCAACATTCCATTCAAGAAGTTTGACTTCACGTCCATTTGATACACCATCCAATTATGTTGGGGTACTATTGCTATGACTATCCGAACTATTTTTAGCCTTTCAACTAGTGCATATGTCTCATCATAATATTTTCCAAGCCATTGTTTGTATCCTTTAACAACTAGTCTTGATTTGTGTCTTTGAATCTTACCATCGACAATACATTTGGTCTTTTAAACCCACTTAACTCCAATCACTTGTTTACCCTTCGGTAAATTAGTTAGCTACCATGTTTCATTCCTCTCTATAGCATTCAAATCTTCATCCATGGCCTTACACCACTTCTCTTCTTTCATAGATTCCTCAAAGTGGATTGGATCACTAAAAAAAAAAGAAAAATCCAAATTCTCATCAAAATCAAAATACCTTGTTCTTTTATAAATCTCTCTCACACTCCTTGTCCTTTGTGGCATCAATGATGTGAGTGTAGGGTTTGAATTATTTCCAGAGCTACAACTGTTTTGACCTCTAGAGTTGTTGTATTGTTGACTTTCAAAGCTATTGCTTTGTTGAATTCTGGAGCTCCTAATTTGCTATCCACATCTAGAGAAACTATTTTATTGAACACCTTCAGAGCTACTATTCTGCTGAACACCTCTGAAGGTACTAGTTTCCAAAGATCTAAAATAGTTTCTCCCTGAATTGCTACTCTCTGGAGCTCCTCTAGAGTTGTTGTCCTCCAGAGCTTCTTCATCTTCAAGGGGTATTATGATTGAAATACCTGTGGTATTATCTACTGTTCCATTCCATATTTCATTCTCAATTAACTCAATGTCCCTACTAATCACAACCTCTTTGGTAATGGGATTATATTATTTATAATATTTTGACTTTTCACTATAGCCCATGAAGATACATTTTCACCTTTAACATCAAACTTGCACCTCTTCTTTTTTGGCACAAATGCATATGCCACACACCCAAAGATTCTTAGGTGTTCAACACTCCATTTGTTGTTTGTCCATGCCTCTTATGGAATCCTATCACGAACAACCTTTGTGGGGCACCTATTCAATAGGTAAATTATTGTTGCTACAACTTCACCCTTAAAAACATGTGACAATCCTTTTTCTTTCAACATGCTTGCTACCATCTCTTGAATGGTTCTATTTTTCCTTTTAGCCGCTACGTTTTGTTGTGGAGTATACCTAGTTGTGAATTGTTTTTCAATGCTTTCATTCTTGCGGAAATTCAAAAATTCTTTGGAGATGTACTCTCCCCCTCTATCCATTCTTAGGGATTTGATGTAGTGGCCACTTTGTTTTTCAACTGAGGACTTAAACCATTTAAAATTTTCAAAGGCTTTTGATTTTTTTTCAAGAAGTAAACCCAAATTTTACTATTGTAATCATTTATGATGCCATGAAATAAGCATTTCCACCCAAGGTGTGGGTTTTCATGGGCCCACACAAATCTAAGTGCACCAACTCCAATGATGCTTTTTCTCTCCTAGAATACCTTGATTGAAAGGGCTGCCTATGTTTCTTTCCTAAAATGCAAGCTTCACATTTACCAATGGATTCTCCAATGGATGGTAACCCTCTAACCATGCCTTTCTTGTACAATAAATTCAAACTAGAAAAAATTAAGTTCCCATACCTCAAATGCCAAAGTTTGGATGGGGATTTGATGACTATCCTAAAGGTAGATTATTGTTCTACTACTGTGAGTTTTGGAGAAGATTGTTGTCCTACTACTATGAGTGCCAAAGAATTTATATGCATCCTAAGAGAAAAAATTCCATTTCTTGTCATTTGCACTACTGCAATCACTTTCTTACTACCTTTTTATAAAATATCATGCACTCTCCATTCTCCATCATGATTTTATAACCATTTTGGACGATTTGTCCAATGCTCAATAGGTTATGTTTTATGCTAGGGGAATAATAGACATCTTGGATCTTCCTCCTTTCACCATTCTTGGTTTGGATGTTGACAGTACCTTTTCCCATGAAAAGAACTTTCTCATTGCTTCCCATTTTGATTTTAGTTTTTATGTTGCTATCTATTGAGGCATTTTTTTTGTTACCACTCATGTGATTGTTGCAAGCATTTTATAAGTACCATACTTCATCACTACTTTTCTCAACAAGGTTGTAAACAATAAATACATTTTTTTGTTTTTCATTTTTAGCCTTGTTCTCATTTTCTACATTAGCATTTTGACCCCCTTTGTCATGTTGTTTCTTCCTACACTCACTAGCATATTGACCAAAATTATGACAATAATAACATTGAACATTTATTTTTCCATACCTCTGACTAGAATTTATATTCTTCTTCTTGTCTTGGTAGGATGGCTGTGAGTTGCTTGGCTCCTCTTGGTTGTTTGTAACTTCTTTTTTTTAGTTGCTTCTTCCTCTACCTCCTTGGCCTCTACCTCTATTGTTTCTTCCTCTCCCTTGTCTTTTGCATTGGTTTGAGCCTTGAAGGCTTGCTCTAGGGAAGGAACGGTTCTAGTCATTTGCTACTCATGGGTTTGTAGTGAACCCATCAACTCATCTACAGTCATTCTGAATAGGTCCTTAGCCTCTTCAATGACTATGACTATAGGATCAAACCTAGAGGGATGAATTCTTAGAATCTTCTCAATAATCCTCTGATCTTCCATTGTTTCTCCATTAATTCTTAGCTGATTAATCAAGGTAGAAAATTTAGTGTGGAATTCTGGAATGGAATCACCATCCTTCATTTGCAAGGTCTCAAAATCTCTCCTTAGTAGTTGAAGCTTTACTAATCTCACCTTGTTAGTCCCCTTATAAATATTTTGGAGTATTTACCATGCATTTTTTGAGTAGTTTTCTACTACATTGTGGGGGAAAATAGCCTCTATCAAGGCTGCCTTAATCAAACTGAGGGATTTTGCATCCTTCGTTCGGGTTTCCTTCAACTGATTCTTTTGGGAATTTGATAGGGCTACATAGGCTATAGGGTCTGTAGTATCTATGAAACCATTAATGACCAACTCCGATAGGTCATTTTCAACCAATATAGTCTTCATCTTCTTAGCCCAGATATCATAGTTTTTCCTATCAAAGTTTGGTGGTTGTTGCCAACCTTTGTTGTCCCCACAAGCCATTCTTCTTAGACTAGAGAAGACTGATTAGTGCCTAGAGAATCTAGGGTATTTCCAAAACACCCACAAAAGAGTAACTACTCGAAAAATAGGGCTTTGATACCACTTGTTGACGAGGGACAACACAAAATCACTGTTGTGATAAAATGAAGGATAAAACAAAGAAAGCAAAGTGAGAGCAAATAATCTAGACACAAAAAAAAATTAATTTATATATGTAAGATTGGGAAAATCGGGTTGGCAAAGACTAAGTGACAACCACAACACGAATCTAAGCTAAGATCCCAATCCAAACAAGAGAATACAATCAAGAAATAAGGAATAAACAAAAAGCATTCAAATAAAACAGTCCCCCATATTGAAGTTGCTTCACTTCTCTTGTTTCTCCTATTTCTCCTTTTGCAAAATTTTCTCTCTGATTTGAAGTAGAACTTGTGCAATAATCTGCAAATAGTGAGTAGAAAGTTGGAGATAAAATGGTTGTTAAGGAAAAAATGGAGGAGAATGGATTCTTTTATAGACATCCATTCGAACAGACGGACAAGATCAATCTTGTAGAAAGATTCCAAGATCAACGGTGGGGGATTGATGCACCAGAAAGTGGTGGGCTAGGGACGGCTATTACATCGATAGCTATGACACTGACGACTATGACAAAGACAACTATGACAAAGACAACTGAAATTAATGAGAAAGTGGAGGGATAATGGATGCATTAAAAATTGAGAAATAATTAATTCATGAGAAAGGAATATTTGGCCAAGTGGAGGATAAATAATTCATTCGAATTAATTATTTAGAGAAAAATGGAGATGGGCATTTAATTAAAACAATTTACATAATTATTTTAATTAAATGAGAGGAAATATGAAAAGAGGTATTAAATAATTAAATTGAATTAATTATTTAATACAAGAGACACATAGAGGATACTTAAATAAGTTTTGACAATTATTCAATAATGGAAGAAATAAAAGAGGGAGTGAATAGTTATAACCATAGACGAAAGATGACAAACAAATAATTAAATAAATAGTAATTTATTCAATTACTGAAGAAAGGGGGATATTAGCAACACAATTAATTTATTTTAATTGATCAAGATAGAATAAAGATTATAAAATGAATTAATTAAGTAATTTAAAAAAATATTTAATTAATAGAGGAATATGATCAAGGATAATCAAATAATTAAAATTATTTAATTATTGGAAGATGAAGACCAAGAAAAATGATGCTTGTAGACTTAGGACATTTTTCAGTGTCTACATTTTGCCCCTCTTTGACATAATGTAGTTCATCACTTTGTGTCAAAGAAATTTAGTCGAAGGATGCCCCAGTGAGGTTAGGGTATTGGTATGCCCCCTCAGAATTTTTTTATAAATTTTCAAAAAAAATCATTTTTTTTGGAAAATTGTCCCAATAAGACAAGTTGATGGCTAGAAATCCAATGGTGAAGACGAAATTGATTTTTGAGGTCGGGAAGGGTGTCAAATTCAAGTTCAAGGTCAGCAAGAGGATCTTCCAATAGACAAGGCAGGCATAAACCCTAATTTTGAACCTATAAATAGAAAATTGAGTGAAAAAAAGGGTCATTTGTGCATTCCCAAATTAGAAATTCTAAGAGCTCTAAGTGATTTAGCTGCAGAGATGTAACCTATTCCAGAGGCCACGCACCACACATATCACATCCAGAGGTACTTCTGTCCAGAGGGAGCGCCTGCCTCGGTACGTACTACTAGTCCGCCTTTTATTTTTTTTGATATCCACACATTTAGATAGGGAGAAAATTTATCAAGAAATTGTGTCATAGAATTTTGTGACGCAATTGCATGCATGTTCGACGCAGGTGATAAGAGGTTCACCGCAATCACCTTTGTGTGACACAATTGAATCAAGGTGAGGGGAGGGACGATTGCATTGTGACACACAAATGGTGTGACACATCTGACTTTTTGAGTTGCAGATGAGGTCGGGAATGACACAATCGAAAGGCTATGACAAAAGCATTGTACGATATGACACATTTGAAAGGCGAGCGATGCAATTGCAGTTGTGAGCCAGTTAAATCTATATGTGACACATTTGATAAACAACGACACAATTGCTTGGTTAAAATTTTTCCCCAGATTAGGAAATTTTGATTTAGTCAACTTAGGTCTAAGAGGTCAAGTGAAGGTCAGAGATTGACATAATAGTTTTCTTGATGATTTCAAGAGCGTCTACTGCCTATCTACACATGGGAGTCAAGACCAGATGTCTTCTGACTCCGGGACCAATTGGGTGAGGAGGAGAGACAAGCATTGTTGGACCTAGCTTTGTTCTATGTTACATATATGCCCGTGATTAGGGAAAACAAGAGGATGTTGACAACGTTGTTGGAGTGATGGCACTCTGAGACTAGCAGTTTCCACTTGCCAACAGGGGAGGTGATAGTCACCCTAGAGGATGTGTATAGGATATTAACGAATTTTGATTCATGGTGAGCGGGTACGATATGACCCCGCTCGAGGATTACAGGCATTGTATGAGTACAATGAGTGTGATAATGATGTAGAGCTTGGGATTTAGGGATACGAGATCAAATGGAAGACCTTGGTAGAGACACATTTTAGATATGATTGCGTCCTATACAAATTGATAGTAGGAGTGATGATTATTGATTGCAGGGGTCATGGTTTCCCTGTAGGCTGGGGAGAGGTGCTCGAATTGATGGTTCAGTTTGGCACAGTGTACGCATGGGGGCCATGCTTATTGGTGATGCTATTGTAGACACTGAAAAATGTCCTAAGTCTATGAGCATCATTTTTCCTAGTCATCATCTTTCAATAATTGAATAATTTTAATTATTCTATTATGTTCGATCATATTCCTTTATTAATTAAATAGTTTTTAATTATTTAATTGATTCACCTTTTCATTTCTATCTTTATCAATTAAAATTATTTAATTGTGTCACTAATACCCCTATCTTCAATAATTAAATAAATCATTATTTATTTAATTATTTATCTTTTATCACATGTCTATAGTCAGATAATAATAATTATTTGACCTTTTATTCTTCTATAACTAAATAATTGACGAAATTATTTAATTATGTGTCATTCTTCTCCTTTAAATAATTGATTTAAATCAATTATCCATATTCAATTTCTATTTCTTCCTTTAATTAAATTTATGAATTTAATTAAATCTCCTTTTTCATTTCCTCCAAATAAATAATTTATTTGTCACTTGTCATCCTCTTCCATTTTCGAATAAATAATTTAAAATAAATTATTTATCCCTTTATTTTGGTCAAAGATCCCCTGTCATTATTTCATGTCATAGTCTGCATGTCCTGCATGTCTGTCATAGCTGTCAGGGGTCATAGCCGTCGGCGTCATATCTTTTCCATGCATGGCATATTCTGCTTGCATCAATTCTCAACCGTAGATCTTGGCATCTTTCTAGAAACTCAATCTTAGTCATCCATTTCGTAACTTCCCTCTCATGAATCCTCATCCGTTGATCTTAGAATATTTTTGGAAGATCAATCTCGTCCGTCCATTCGAATGGTTGTCTATAAAAGCAACCCTTCCCCTCCATTTTCAATTTAACAGTCATTATCTCCAACTTTCTTGCTTACTATTTGCAGGTATTTGCACAACTTCATCAACAAATCTGAGGGCAATATTGGCATAAGAAGAAATAGGAGAGACAAGAGAAAGAATCAACTTCAAAGGGGAGTGTTTTATTTCATTTGCTTTCATTTTGATTGCTCTCTTTGTTTGTATTCTCTTGTTTAGATTGGGATAATAGTTTAGAAGTGCTGGCTGTCACTTAATCTAATCTATTTTATTTTTCCCATTCTTACAGCTATATTTTCAAATCCACGATATTGCTTACAAGGGAGGGAAAAGTTTGAGCTACAGGGTCACTTTGCTGACAATATGGGCTTGGGAGCACATAGTAGTGTTGAGACCTTCGATAGTATGACAACTAGAGACAAACGTGCCATATGCATACATGTATTAGGGAGCCCTTACATAGACACATGTGGGAGATGTTGGTTACTGGAGGCATGATTTAGACACATTAGTTAGTTTCATTTGGACGCCATACAAGACCTATGCTTTGTGGATCAATGAGGATGATCACATGCCATGGTGTCAACAACCTAGATATCTTATCAGGTGCATAGTGTAGACCCAACATATCATCACGATGTATCTCCTAGAGAGGGTCAAATGGAAGTTCGAGGAGAGGCAAGGTGTTCCTGTGGGCACTGCAGAGTTTGCACGATCCTCCCGAGAGGTGCATCCATGGGGGCTTTAGATTTCTATTACCACAACAGAGTAGGAGATTGATTCCATGTAGGAAATAGATTAGGAGTGGAGAGGAGGGGACGTGGATGCAAGTACGACACTAGAGTATGATGCCTGGTGGTTGATCCTTATACCCATTCCATTGACAGATCCAAAACAGCTAGCACCAGTAGAGTGTTGAGGCAGGGGGCCAAGAGGCCGATGAGGTGACAGGGGTCACAAGGGTGGAGGATAGGGGGATGGAGGAGGATGAGGAGATGATGAGAGAGATGGGCGAGGAGGACGAGGAGGATACCGTCATAGGAGGAGGATAGATGGGTTATGATAGCTAGCGAGGGAGTTACCATCGATCAAAGAGGAGGTGAAGATGGAGGAGGATTGGCCCTAGGTGAGGGTAGTAGCAGAGATGGCAGTTCAGGAGGGGGAGTAGCACGTAGAGATTCCTGCACTAGATGTGGCACAACTAGAGGCAGAGGCTATGGAGGTTGAGGTAGGGGGAGAGGGGGGATAGGAGGAGCAAGCCAAGGAGGAGGCTGCAGGAGAGGAGATGGATGAGGCAGAGAGGGTCCTCTATGAGAGGATTATTCAAGGGATTGAGGAGGTGGGACTAGAGGAGGTCCGAGCAGGTGAGGGTACTGTAGATCAAAGGATAGATGCCTTTTAGACATGTGTGCAGGCCTTTGAGGCAGAGTTGAGGACTATGACTATAGAGAGGGACAACTTTTAGGCCGAGAGGGATGCATTTTAGACCTAGAGGGACCTAGCCGTGATTAGCTGATAGCAGACATACCAACAGATGATTGAGTTTACTGCCACCTATAGCGGATCTTTTATGAATGTTCCTAGAGAGTATGCCTGGGCTAGTAGGTCCATGTAGTATTACAGGGATCTCTATGAGAGATTGGTACCACCAGAGAGGAGGGAGTCCTCATTTTTAGAGATTGACAGTGGTTCTTGGGGCATGTCACGAAGCAGGACACATAGCAAACGTTCTCACAACAAATCGAAGGGTGAGACCTCATATGCAAGATGGGCCGCCCCCTATGATAGGCCATCAACCACGAAGCACAGACCTAGAGAGTCACCGTGTAGGGAGGAAAAGGGGAGGTCCCAAGGACAAGAGATCAGGGAAGCTTGGGATAGAGTATCCTGTTATTTATGCATTATGTTATATGAACACTTATATTTTTGATTGTTGAGCCCACGAGATCCATCTTGATTGGATACAACACATCTTGACATTGTACCCATGACACTTATTTTAGTGATATATGATATTCTTTTTGGTGGTGATTGATGGCATTCATTATTATATGATTATGCTTTATTTTTATGATGATGTTATGCTATGGATGTTCATGTTGTGCTTATGATGTCTATTAATGCATTTTATATGATGATGTAATGGTTTAATATGTTTTATGATTACACATTTATGATTATGTTATGAATGTTTATGCCTTTTATGATGTGTATGGATGGTAAGTGCAATGTAGATGACCTAATTTGATATATGTGATGTGATGCATTTATGATTATGGATGTTTATGTTATCATGATATGTAGGACCTAATGTGATGCCATATGCAAATGCAATTTAATGTTAATGTAATGGAATTCTTATATGATAATGTAAAATGTGATGATGGAGAATGTCTAATATGAATGCAAAATGTATTGTGCAATATGAGATGGCATGTTATTATTAATGTGATTTAATTTTTATGGAATGTAACGTGATGGGAAAGGCAATGCGTAAAATCTATCATGATGTAATTCAACATGATGGGAAATGTAATGAAATATGAATGGAATGTAATGTGATAAAGTATGATTTGATATGAATGAAACATAATGTTATGCAATGTGATGTGAAATGAACTATAAGCATAATGCAAAATGTGATGCAATAAAATGTTAACATAATATGGATGATTTCTATGTTTTTGTATTTTCTTATGCGAATATATGCAAATTAATATGATAATGCTAGATATGATGATAATTATTTCTATGATGCTTTCTAACATGATTGTGTATGTAAGATATTTTTTTTTGTGTGTCGCAGGACTCTGTCAAGATGCAAATAGAAGAAACATTAGCACGAAATAAATATCAGCATGGAAGAGATGGATGTTGACGTGAAAAGGGACAAAGGAGATGGAATGTTAGACGAAGAAAGACAAGGGACCAAATTTCATGCTTTTATATTTATCATCATCGGGCATCAAAATTGTCAGAAATGGAGCACAAACACCATGGTATGACATAGACCAAGGTGTGCAAGGTGACCATCTGTGAGAGACAACCAATCAAAAGACAAAGTCAAAAGACAAGGAATGCCCCGACTCATACTAATGACCCAATTATCCCAGTATTTTTGCCAAGACAAACTGCAAGCATCAAGCAAAGAAAAGAGGCAATGATCCATCATCATCCCTCTAAATTCGTTAATAGGACATCCTTGAGGTAACTAGTAACATGAACCAAAACCAATCAGAAAGATAAGACAAACCTAGAACAATAAAGTGTTTGCCAAATAGATAGTGTTTTCTAATAATACTGATAAGATTGTTTGAGTTGATTGATTAGGTTGATCAAGATGACCGAGTTTAGTTGATAAGTTGACAAGGATTGATTGATAAGTTTGACAAATTCCCACTATCCCTATCTACTATCTACCGAAACCACAATCAAGGAAACAAGCTATTGCTTTAAATGTTCCATTGTATACTCAGGATACATTACTTAAGTACATAGGTGGTTTGCATTATTACCTAAGACATACCATTCTAATGTTGAATCCTAATAATCTAGATGAAGTGTCAGTCCAAGCCACTCATTTAGAGTCAAGGGGTAAGAACACTTTCAGTGATAATTTCTCAAAGAAGCCATCTAAGTCTGAGGGGAAGTCTAAGGGTAAAGACATAGATAAAGGCAAAGGGAAGAAGACAACTACAGTTAAAAAGGAGGGTGATAAGCCCAAATGATCCCATTGCAAGAAAGAGGGGCATGATGATTCAAAGTGCTGGAAGCTGCATCTAGAGTTAAGGCCGAAAAGATATGGAGGCAATAAAGGCAAGCAAAGGACTGTTGCAGTGATTCAACAAGATCTTGGATCCGACTTTGGAGATGAAACACATATTGTTTCTATCAGGGTCCAAGGTAAAGGGAAAGGTATAACTCTCTCTTCTGATGTAGATGATTCTAATGAAAATGAAAGTACAAGTAAAGTATCTACTCCTCGAATATGAAATGAACTATTTCATATTCGAGTTGTAACTAAGCACACTAATATTGACACACTATTTGATATGGGTTCTCAAGTCAACTTAATATTTGAAGAGGTGGTAAAGAAACTTAATCTAGCAACAACACCTCATCCAAAGCCGTATCCGCTTGGATGGGTTTGCAATGATGCTCAACTATAGGTAACAAAACAATGTAAATTGAGATTTTCTATCACTGCAAACTTTGTTGATGAGGTAGAGGTAGATGTTGTTCCTTTGGATATTTGTGGGCTTGTGTTAGGGAGTCCTTATTTGTATGACATGAAAGCAATATTTTATAGGGGGAGAATAAGTATCATCTATTTAAGGATGTGATAGAATACATTATATGTGCACACAAAGTTAAGACTAATCTTGCACTAGTCAATGCTGGTCAGATGCAAAGGTTGGTCAATTCTAGTAAGAACTTTGTATTAATGCTTGTAAAACCCAAAGAAGATGAAAAAGTTGAAGCATTTAAGGGGTGTGATCTAGAGTGTAAAACTGAGATGGTCAAAATAGTTTATGCTTATGATGACTTATTTTAGGAGCCAAAGGGGTTGCCACCTAAGAGAGAGATACAACATGAAAATCTAGTTGTAGCAAGATGTGCCTCTTTGAAACATCGACATGTACCGCTTATCAGTTTTGCAAAATGAATAAATCAAAAAGTAGGCTCAAGAGTTGGTTGAAAAAGGAGTCATCCATCCTAGTACATCTCCTTGTGGTTCTCCAATTGTGTTGGTTCCAAAGAAAGATGGGACTTGGAGAATGTGCATCAATTATCATTCCTTGAACAAGATAACGGTAAAGAACAGGTATCCTCTTCCCAAAATTGATGATTTACTTGATCAGTTGAAACATGCAGTTTATTTCACTAAGTTAGATTTGCGTAGTGGCTATCATCAGATAAGAATGATTGTAGATGGTATTTGGAAAACTGATTTTAAGACAAAACATGGACTGTTTGAGTGGTTGGTCATGCCCTTTGGGCTTTGCAATGCACCAACTACATTTATGAGAGTCATGAATGATGTCTTTCATCCTTTTATTGATGATTTTTTCATATTCTATCTAGATGATATCCTTGTATTTAGTCAAACTTGGGAAGATCATGTAAGTCATGTAAAGAGAGTCTTTGATGTATTGAGAAAAGAAAAACTCTATGTAAAGATGTCTAAATGAGAATTTTCTAAGCCATCCTTAGTGTACTTAAGCTATGTCGTAGGGGTTGGTCAATTGAAAGTAGACCTCGTGAAGGTCGAAGCTATTGTAAACTAGCCTAAGCCAAGTACAATCACAGAAGTCAGAAGTTTCTTAGGTGCAGTTCAATACTAGAGGAAGTTCATTGCAAACTTCTCTTATATTGCATCTTCATTGCACATATTAACTAGTACGAGGGAAAATTTTTAGTGGAGAGGTCCATAGCAGAAGGCCTTCAACACTTTGAAGGAAAAGTTGAGCACAACACCAGTTCTGGCTTTACCAGATATACATCAACCATTTGAGATTGAGACAGATGCAAGTGGGTTTTCCATGGGAGCAGTGCTAATGCAAGGAGGTAAACCAATCTGCTATCACTCTGAAACCTTTTAAGGTGTAGTAAGTAGCTATCCTACTTATGATAAGGAACTTTATGCATTAGTTGAAAGTGTTAAAAAATGGAAACACTACTTAATGGGGAAATAAACTGTAATCCACACTGATCACCAGCCACTTCAGTACTTGCATTCATAGTCTAAATTGCAACAAAGTAGGAACTTTAGGTGAATGGGTTTTCTTCAACAGTTTCATTTGTTAATTAAGTACAAGAAAGGTGCCCATAACAAAGTAGCAAATATGTTGTCTAGGCCTCCTGTTATGAATGCTTTGATTATCCTTAAAGGTAGTTCCATGGTACATGAAATTTTTTAGGAACAATATGCTAATGATGAAGACTTTAAGGAAATTTATTCAGCTCTAATTGCAGGCAAACATGTAGAAGAGAAAGATTACTATGTGCAGGATAAACTATTGTATCACTTGGGAAAGTTATGCATTCCAAAAGATGAACAAGTGCAAGTAATCAGAGAAGCACACACCTCATTGATTGTAGGACATTTTGGGGTAAGAAAAACAATGACTCAATTGAAAAAATACTATTATTGGCCTCACATGCAAGAAAATGTATCCAAATACATTAAAGGATGTGTAATGTGTGCAACAAGTAAACCTAACAATAGGAAATTGGGGTTGTACACACCTTTACCTGTACCATCCTATCCATGGGAAAGTGTTTCAATGGATTTTGTCGGTGGGGGAGTTACCTATGTCTAGGAAGGGACATGATTATCTGTATGTAGTAGTTGATTGGTTCAAGAAAATGTGTATTCTAATGCCTTGTAAGAAATAGTCCACTGCTGAATTGATAACTCAGATGTACTTTCAATTTGTATGGGTTCATTTTGGATTACCTACTTCTATTGTATTAGATCGAGATTATTGATTCCTAGGGGAATTTTGGTAAGCTTTGTGGGGACTCATGGACACCAAACTGAAGAAGAGTACAACCTTCCATTCGCAGATTGACGAACAAATAGAGGTAGTAAACATGATGGTTGTGCATCTTCTCAGAGGTTACTACAACAATCATCCTAAGCTGTGGGATGAGAGTCTTCATTATGTGCAACATGCTTACAACCATGCGACACACTCTTCTACAAAGAGGTCTCCTTTTGAGACTTGTTTCGATTATGCCAAAAAATTGATGGAATTTACTTTTGGGAAGGACGATGTTGAAGATGGACACCATGATGTAGAGAAGGCTTTGAAGTTCATCCAGAAAGTCCAAGCAATTGATTAGGTAGTGGAAGCACGGTTGGAGAAGAGCTAAGGCAAATACAAGGCTCGACATGATAAGCACTGTATCGATCATCATTTCCAGGTTGGAGACAAACTTTGGTTACATATCAACAAGGAAAGAATGCAAGGTGAAGGAAGGAAGCTCAAGCCAATCCGGTATGGTCCCTTTGAGATCTTGGAAAATATTGGAACCAACGCCTTCCGCCTTAATCTTCCTCCATACATGCACATCTATTAAGTTGTCAATGTTGAGAATCTGAAGTTGTACAAGCCTCCAATGATACTGGATGAAGACACAGAAATTCAGGTTCCATCAGTTGATGATTTTTCACCGGAGTACATGTCAGAATTGCTAGAGGATGTCATCTTAGATAGGAAAGTTAGGACTTCACGAAGAGGAGTTGTTGAATACCTCAGAGTGGGACTGAAGGGGATGAATCCAAGCAAGGAAAAATTGATGGAGATTGGTAAAGTGAGGGAACTCTACCCTCACTTTCTTTTTGAGTAATCAAGCTTTCAGAGGTCCAAAAGCTCTCTAGTGGGGAGGACTGATCTAGGGGGATACTTTTTCAGTGAAAATTGAAGTGTCCCTAATGCTCCAAAATTTAGACCCATCAAAAAGAGCTCAAAATATTGATTCCAATGCAACTTGAACAAATTTGAAAGGAGCCTGTATGATCAAGTTATGGCTAGTCAAAATTTGGTCAAACTTTTACCTGAGGCCGTCAGAAAAGAGGAAAAAATGGTCATCTCAGAATTCATCGAAATTGACATCAAATCAAAGAGCTCAACAACACAAACCCAATGATATTTGTTTCATCAAATTTTGAGTTCGTATGCTCGAGATATCACAAGTCAAAGTTTATAGTTGACCAAGTGAACAGGTGGTACAATCGATGATGTTAGCATGACATCAACATGCTGACTTAGTAGTTCGTACACTGAGGTGGACCAATCACATGTTGATAGATGCCAGACCATACAATCGTATAGATGACGTGGCTTTCGTATAGTGACTGGACAGTTGCATGGCAACTGACGTGTCTTTGACAGGCGAATAAGGTGCTGCCACGTGGCCCAAGTAGGTGGCGCCATGTGGCACATCTCCTCCATCCTCCGACATGGGTGTTAAATGATTTACTAAAAAAATTGTGGGGGGGATTCAATCCCCCCACCTCACACATAATGGTCCGACCACCTACCAGCGTGCCACAAAATCCGTACTTAACATCATTCAACCACCAGCTAGTTTTGTTGTTTAAATTGTTGGAATTCAGTTTTAAAGTGAATGGTGTTAGGGGTCGACCTCTCGAACACCTTGCCATGAAAAGGTATAACCACCAACAAGCCATTGAATGGCTTTAGCATTATACGGGCATCGATTTTTATTAGCTAAAAATTGAAACCGATTACCCCCTTTAATTAAACAAATTACCCTCCAAATTTAAATAAACAATCTTCTAATCCTCTTAAAGATTAACAAATAAACCTCCCAAAAGCCCGAATAAAAGAATCAAAGGGCTAAAATGATATTTTTAAAGGATATTATTAAGGATTTACATTGTAAAAGGGGGAAATTATGAAGGTTACCTTTGTAAATAAGGGAGATTTTTGAAACTACATGATGTAAATAGGGGGGATGTTATCATTTTGTAATCATATGACTGAAGACCATATTGGGTTAAATTTTTGTATAAAAAGAGGTGAAAATGGGAGAGTTAGGCATCCAGGTGATGAGTAAGGAGAGAATGATTGGGAGACTTTTGTATCCATTTTTGTGCAACGAGGGAATGCTGTCACTGTGCTTGAAGGAAATGGATTTGTAATGCTATTGAAACCTTGTAATCCTAATTTTAGAGCATAATAGGATCGATCACTCTATTGGAGAGGGGCCCAGAGATGTAGCCAATTTGGCGAACTCCATTATCAACTTGTGTTCTATTTTCTTTCTCATTTCTCTCTTTCATTCTATTCATCACATTTATAATGCTTTATTCATTTAAGAATTTTAGTTATGTTAATTAGTTTTTAAAGCTTTGAATTAATTGTTGTAATCCTTAAGCATTCAATAAGCAATTGTCATAGATCCTAAATCAGATCAATTGATGATTGGTTGACAAAGGTTGGCCAATTGAATTGACTGATTGTGCCTAGTTTCAGGAAGGACACATCCTGACTATGACAAGATTAATTGACCAAGATGACAAGATTGATTGATTTGATGATTGATCAATGTGACAATGTCTGGTTTTAGGAAGGACACATTATTTTTAAGGAAAGGAGCACATCTGATAAAGTTGACCAAGTGACAAGTGTTGATAAGGCACCTAACTACAAGAAAGACATATCTTGCTTAAGGTGAATGACCAAATTTGACAAAGTCCAATCTCAGGAAGGAAACATCCTGATAAAAGACAAGTGACAAGACCAAATGAGACAAATGACATAATGTCCCATTTTGATATAGGGCCAGTGACCTGATCGATTGATGGAAAATTAGATGATTGATTGAAGATCAAAAATTTGTTGGTTTTGTTTGTCTGTTGACTCATGGTTTGGTTTGATTGATGATTTCTTGCGGACCAAGAACAAGACCAAACTTGAAAAACCATAAAATACTAACCTAGGTGGCCTCGGGAGCTCATCGATTGATGGCCTTGCCTACGTTATACACATAGAGACCTCGTAGTTTGACATGACTTGACTTTATTTATTTGGCAAAAGATCGAGTCATGATTTTATTTGGAAAACCTAAAGGACTAACCTAATGTACTAGGGACCCATTTAAGATGAGCCTTGCCTACGTAGAAAATGTGTAGAGACAATGTAGTTCGACCACTCTAACACAAACAAACTTAGACTTAGAATAAAACTCTATTTTTGGATGTTTTTATTGAAGTTTTCTGATTTTTTTGGATTTTGATGGTTTTCTGATTTGTTTTGGATTTTTGATGTTTTATGATTTTTTTGGATTTTGATGTTTTATGATTTGTTTTGGATTTTGATGTTTTATGATTTGTTTGGATTTTGATGTTTTATGATTTTTCTTTTGGATTTTTTATGTTTTAGGAGGCTAATACCATGTGTTATTTCCCATGAAGATGTGAATCCAAGAATTGCCCCCAGTCAGGTGTAGGGCTAGTTTATTATGTGCGAGGGGAAGTAGATGAATGCAAAGGGTGATTAGGGAAGAAAAAGAGACTAAATTTTGGTGGTTCTCAGGCCATGGAAAGGATGTAGAAGCTTTATTATGGATGATATGGTTAGATGAACGAGAGTGGACATAAGACTAGGTAGAGTGATAGTAGACAAAGGAGCATAAACTGACTACACATGGTGCCTATTTTCTAGGTTTTCAAAATGGTACTTATCCAAATCACCACCAAAGTGGTTTTCACTTTTGGACGAATTATTTCTCTAGACTATTTTGTTCATTTTTTTGATGTCACTAAGAGCCCTGTTTTCCAAGTTTTCATTAGGGTGACTATTTTTTTTTTTGTATTTTTTGACTTTTTAAAGGGGATACTCTAAGAATTAAGTGTAGTACTTGCAAAGGTGCATGTTGTTGATAGGTTTGAGAAATGGTTCTCCTTCAGGAGTGGATAGATAATAAGCACCTAATCTATATGTTGCTGTGATGATATACGGGCCCAACCAATTAGGTTTAAAATTTTTGGGCTTTTATCGATCTACTTGATTCTTTAGATTTTATTTCAAGACTAGGTCACCAATGTAAAAAATGCTAGGAAAAACTTTCTTATTGTAGTTGCATCAAAGGTGATTTTGATATGCTTGCAAGTGTGTCAAATCATTCTATCTCTTTTCATCTAGTAACTCTAGCTCATGTAGATGAGATACACTGTATTCCTCTTGATCAATTAATCCTTGCATAGATACTCTTAAGGATGGTAACTCGACCTCAATAGGAAGTATGGATTCAGATCCAAAGAATAGGGAGTTTGGAGTGGCTCCTAATGGGGTGTAGATGTTGGTGCGGTAGGCCCATAGAGCAAGATTGAGTTGTAGGTGCCAGTCACAATTAGCGTCATTGCCAATCTTCTTTAAGTTTTTTAGGATAGTCTTATTAGACGCCTTAGCTTGACCATTACCTTGGGGGTAATATGTGGTAGAAAAATGATGTTGGATATGAAATTTTTCATAAAGCTCACGAACATCATGGTTCTTAAAAGAGTGACCATTATTTGTAATAATGGATTGCAAGATACCATAGCGACAAATGATGTAATTCAAGATGAACTTGGCTATCTAATTTCCAGTTATGTAAGTTAGTGGGATGGCTTCGATCCATTTCATAAAGTATTCAGTAGTGAAATGGATAAAATTATGTCCATTAGTAGAGGTGGGATGGATCTTTCCTACGAGGTCGAGTCCCCATTGAGAAAATGGCCATGGTGAAGTAAGCGGCTATAGTTCCTGAGCTGGTGCATGTATAAGATCTCCATGAATTTGACACTGGTGACATTTATTCATAAAATGATAGGCATCACGTTCCATTGTAGTTCAATAATATCCCGTCCTCATGAGATTTTTGGCTAAGGTCAGACCAACAGTGTGAGCTCCACATATACTATGGTGTACCTCTTGTAAGGTTGTTTGTGCTTCTTTTGAGTTGAGACAGTGAAGGAGGGTGCTATCTAGGCTACGGTGATAAAGGGTATCTTCAATGATGGCGTATTTAGATGCTTGTCAAATAAAGGTTTTGTGTTGGTTGGAGGATAATTCAGGAGGAATAATTTGGTCATGTAAGTAAGCATAGATGTCTTTATACCAAGGAGAGTCGAGACCAAAAAGTTCACACACAATTTTGGTTTTGGGGACATCGAACATAGGGACCAATAATTGTTCTACGAAGAACTCATATTGCAATGCATTGTTGGGAATGTCCAAGAGATATCCAATTGTAGCCATCACATCAACTGCTTTGTTCTTGATTCTCGGTATTTGCTCAAAGGTGATGGCATGAAAGCATAATTTGAAACTATCCACCCTGCACTTGTAGGGCATTACTTTTTCATCTTTGGTGTCATAATAATCATTAACTTTCTTAATAACTAACTGAGAATAACCATAAACTTGAAGATCCTTGATTTTCCATTTTATTGCTATTTGGAGTCTTGTCAATAATGCTTCATACTCTGCTATGTTATTAGTGCATGGAAATTCTATCTTAAATGACTTGGGAATGGAATCTCCTTGAGGTGCGATGAATAAAATTCCAGCTCCTGAACCATGACTTGTGTAAGATCCATCAAAGTATAGTTTCCATGTTATTGGTGTGTCTATGACAAAGATTGATTCATCTGGAAAAATGGATATCAAAGGATGATCTGCCTTTACTGGTGCATCTATGAGTTGATCAGATATCACTTGTCCTTTTATTGATTTTTAGTCAACATACTCAATGCCATATTCACTTAAGATCATAACCCACTTAGCTAGTCTTCCTGTCAAAGCTTCTTTGTTGAGGAGATATTTCAGAGGATGAATTTTGGCAATAAGTTTTTCATGTGATTCAACATGTAATGTATCAAATTCTATGTTGCAAATACCACTACTAGACATGATCATTCAATAGGGCTATAGTTCAACTCGTATCTGACCAAGGTGTGACTGATATAATAAATTTCTCGCTCTTTGTCATCATTGTCATTTTGTGCTAATAGTTCCCCTAGTGCTAATGTAGTTGCTATCACATACAATATCAAATTTCTTCCATTGAATGAAGGCATAAGAACTGGTGGAGTCAATAGATAATTCTTGATATGATAAAATGCTTCTTGGCACTTCTCTGTCCAATTGAAGGGAATTCCTTTACGCAATAGATGTTGAAATGGATGAATCTTGTCTGCAAGATGAGAAATGAACCTATAGATTGATTGCAATATTCCTTGTAATTTCCTTAGTTGACTAATGTTGGTTGGTGGTGGCATGTCCAAGATAGATTTTACTTTGGCGGGATCAACTTCTATCCCTCTGTGAGAGACAATGTACCCTAAAAGTTTGCCTGATTGAACCCCGAAAACACATTTCTTTAGATTTAACCTAAGTTGATATTTTTAAAGTTGTGTGAAAATCTTGTCTAGGACTACTAGGTGACCACTTCATTCTAGAGATTTTGAGAGAAGTTCATCAACGTAATATTCCATAAGTACGTGCATATAATCATGAAAAATGGTAGTCATGGCTCTCTAGTATGTAGCTCCAACATTCTTAAGTCCAAATGGTATGCCATTCCAACAGAAAGTTCCCTAAGAACATGTGAAGGATGTCTTTGGTTGATCTTTAGGATAAATTCTTATCTGATTATAACTCGAGAATCCATCCATAAGTGATAGCATTTTATATCCAGCTGTGAGGTTTACTATGATGTCAATGTTTGATAAAGGAAAATCATCTTTAGGAAAAGCTTTGTTGAGATCTCTTAAATTTGTGCATACTCTGATTTGACCATTTTGTTTGGTGATAGGAACAAAGTTTGATATCCAATCTGCCTAATCAATAGAGAGAATGAATTTGACATCCAAGAGTTTCTTCAGTTCCACCTTGACCAGGAGTGCAATTTGTGGGTGCATTTTCCTTAGCTTCTATTTGTATGGTTTGACATTTGGTAATAGTGGTAAGTGATGTAGAACTAGTTTAGGATCCAATCTAGGCATATCAACATACAACCAAGAAAAAATAACTTTTATTTCTAAAAAGAATGTTTTGAACTTAGGATTTTCCTTGGTGGTCAAAGATGCTACCAATTGTATGATTATAGAATTGTCTTGTGCTCCAATATTTAATTATTTTGTTTCTTCTATAATCAATGGTGATATCTCTCGGTCTATAGGGAGAATATCCATTCCTCCATCCTCAGGCACCTTGGAGAGGTTTTCACCTTCAGATACATCCTTTATTTTTACTTTTTCACAATTAGCAGGCGCCTTACGGTTTTCACCTGAAGACCCATTATTTTTATTTTTACTTTTTTCATTTTCACTATTGTGACTAGAGGATAGGACAACCTCACCAAATTATTTTGCATAATCAAGTTCTATGGAAAAGCCAACCTTATGATCCCCACTTAGTATTCCTTCACAAAGTCCCATGAACTCAACAATCACTTCGTCGTTCTCGAAACTATCCAAACTTGGTGGTTCTTGTTGATCCCAATCTATGAGTTGTGGGTAGATGAGGGTTAAGCCATTATTAGTATTTTCAAGGGTCATGGTTGATGAAGATAGGTTAAATAAGGAGGTAGAGTCATTAGGTTCCTAGGAGGAAGCATCAATGGTTTCCCAAAAGTGTTTGATCCATTATTTTCTATTCAAAGGGACTTTTGGACGAGGAATTGATGGATTTTGCGGAGAACCAATTGTAAGAATTTGACTGAATTGTTTTTCAAGGGGAGGCTCATCAAGTATTTCGAATAGTTTATCAAGGTCCATGAAAGTAGTGGAGGATAGGGAGTCCCATTCATATTCATTGGAATCGACATCAAAATCCTAGGAATCCTTGTATGTCTCGATCTCATCTGAAGCATTAATGAGCTCACTCAAAGGTAACCCAATACCCTTGATAGTTACTTTTACTGGTATGAACCACAAGCCTTGATGTTTTAGTAGTTTAGGAGGTTGCAAGGGTTCCAAAATTCCTTGTTTGTTAAGGCCAAGGCCACTATGTCGATCATATCCTTGTCCTTTCATTATGTGGAACCCTTTTGGATACTATTCTACTTGTAATTTATTAGATTCAATAACCTCATCTTCCTTGTACAACCATGTGAGAAAGTGGTCATCCAAGGACTCTTTGGCTAGCTCCCCCCATTTAGTGAAGGTGGTAGGGGGATTATGAATAATGACCTTAGGCTGCACGAGATGCAGTTTTCCATAAGACTTCAGTGATTTAGGTAGCTTCCCAATGAAAAAGAGATTCTTCATGTTATATTCTTCGCATCCTTTGTCTTGAATATGGATTTTGGGTATGGAAAGTGTGGTGATGAGTGGAAGATTTGACAAGGGAAGATGGATCAATGTAGTTGTATGGAGTGGTTGTAGAGGATGAGGCCTCTTGATTAATAGGAACTTGAAATTCAATAGTTCCTTTTAGGTTTGTGCAATACTGGAAAGGATTAGAGTCACCAGGAATGGTGATTTTAGTGCCATTATATGGGAATTTGAGGCATTGATGGTAGGTGGATGGGATGAAGGCAAAGTGATTAATGAATTTTTCAGCCAGTTCACCCCATGTTCTAATCCCTAGAGGAAGATGTGCAAACCAATCTAGAGCTGGCCCTATAAGGCTTCGTGGGAATAGTCTCATTAAATAGGTAGGATCATATGATAATTCTATACATGAGGTGTTGAATTCTTGAATGTTCTCTATTGGATCCCCTATCCTCTTCTACTTAGGCAAAGGTGGTGTTGTGAAATGAGGGGGAAAGGGTGGAATGTATAAATTTTTATCAAATGGAAAGGGGCACAATTCCTCCATGGAATAGGTCTTCTTCTTGGTCCCCAATTGTATATTTGTCATTTTTTGTTGAAGGGATTGTATTTTTTGCATCAAAGTGTCTACAAGAGATGGTGTTGTATTGGTTTGATTTGGTGTCATGGTATTGGTGTTGAGGTCACATGTCAAATTTGGATTGGAATTGATATTTTTTGGTGTGGGACCTTGGTTACCATATTGATTATGTGTTGTTTGGAGTTAAATTGGCATTAAGATTTGTCCCAAAGGTCATGTTTGTATTTGGTATGGTGCTTTCGAATTGAGGTGTAGGTCCTTGATTTGTTCCTTGAATTTGAAAGGTTGGTCCTTAATTTTAATTTTGGAAGGATGGTGTAGGCCCTTGATTATAATTTTGAAATGATGGGGTAGGTCATTGATTAGAATTTTGAAATTATGGGGGAGGTCCTTGATTGGTGTTTTGATTGGGCACCCTTCATGGGACAATGTGAATCCTTCTATATTTGTTTGGTTGGTTTTGATTAGATGAGGGTGTGCTTTGAAATTGGAATGAAGGACCTTGGTTTGTGTTTTGAAGACCTTGATTTTTATTTTTAAATAAAGGAGTGGGACCTTGTGATGTATGACCTTTATTGGTGTTTTGAAAAAGTGGATTTGTAAAGTTCTTACTCATGGAATTTGATGAGCTTCCAATTGTGAAGGTTTTCCCTTGTATAGTTGTATGGGTCACTTTGTTTCCAAGTGTAGAGATGCTAGAGATATGTGTTGTAGTAGTTTCCATGTGTGTTGTTGTCCCAAGTGGTATGGTTGATTTTTTTTGTGATGAGAGCATCCCTAGTGCAAATGGATTTTGGGTAGATCTTCTTCTACGATGGTTGATACATCAAAGCCTTGAGGGATTTTGGTACCCTTTTTAGCTAGTGCATAGAAAGATCTATTAGGATCGATACCAATAAGTTGATTAACCATGCTCAAAATCCTTAGGTCTTGGTAAGCTCTTTCAATTTCTTATGGAGTCATTTGTTTGTTGAATTCATCTAGGCTTCGATTGTCTAATGCAAGGTCTTTTTGTGGTGTCCCTCTATGAGGTGTGGATCGATTTGAATTTTTCCCAAGGGTGGTGTCATGAAAAGGGTCACTTAAAAAATCCATGTCATTTCTTTTGGTTTGTGACCTTGTTTCAACCATGTGAGACTTTCAAGTTGAGATGTTAATGCAAGATGAAAATGAGGCTAAACTATGTTTTTGGATAATAAGGATGCAAGATGATAATGAACAAAGGACGAAACTATGGCTGAAAAGGATACTAACGGTTTGATTAAATAATGACCACGGATAATGATGAGGAGACTAAAAATGATGCTAAGTTTGATGATCAAAGGCAAGGGTGCAACTAAAGATTAAGATGAAATTTAAACTATGCTTTTGGTATTTTTGGGATAAAGGTGAAAAATGTAATGGAAGTGCAAGACTATAGATTGAAAGGATGATAATTAAGGCTATGGTTAAGAGACTATGATGATACTAAGGATATGAATTCTATAATTTGAGACAAAGGATGAAAATCAAGCTAAAGTAGATTCAAGATAATAAATCCAAATGTCATTGACCTTTGTGATAATCAAGAGGATAATTTTGACAAGGTTGAGTCAAGGCTAGGAAACAAGCTTAAGACTAAAATTTGACAAAGGTGATAATGATAAAAAGGTTGATAAAATAAAGGATTAAGGCTAATGAAAAAATGGATAAGCAACCAAGGAATGTCCAAAAAATTAATGGTCTCCCTAAGTTTTAAATTTGAAAGGTTTATGCAACCTAAGGTTTAAAAATTGATTATGTAAAGGTAAGGATGCAACCCAAAATGTAATGGAATCCTAAATGGTAAAGTTGAAATGAACTGGTAAAAGCTTGCGAGTCTTAGGTTTAATAGTTAGAGTCACTGTAAAATGATTTGATTGGATTTTAACAAGGATTTTGATAGTTTCTAGTTATAAGGCAATTACGACATTGTTTTCTACAAATGCATCATTTTAGGTTGCGAGTTTCTAGAGTACAATTGCGGCTCAAAATGATAATTACAACTCTGTTTCAAGAAAGTGTGGTTTGGGATAGAAATTACAGTTATCTAGTTATCAGTTGCGGTGCAAAGTATTAGTTGCATCTTTGTTCTTGACAGTTGTAGTTCACATAATGGTGCTTTTGGTAGTTTGATTGTTTTGACTTGGTTTTGAATGAATTTTGATTGGTTTTTGTTGAAATCTGATTGGAAAACATAGAATACAGTGTCAAACAATTATTTTTGGTCTAGTTTTGGATGTGAAAATATTTGATTTCAAAATAAAACACACATAGACAACAATGCACAAGCCCTATGGTTGGAAAGGAAACCACTGGTTGATATCCCCACTTGGATTTCTCTAGCCACTTGAACAATGTAGACAACTAGAGACTTGGTGGCACTGGATCCCCTCCACAACATTGACTTCTTAGGCTCACCGAGTCTCATTCCACCAAGGAGGAATTCCTATCTCTACAAAATCTCAGTGAAGACGTGGGGCACCTTCAGAGGTTCGACCTCCTATAATTAACGAGCGTATAAAATGGTTATCAACAACTAACACAAATTGGTATTTAGTAAGGGAATCCATTCAAGGTGGCCATACATGCAACAAGAGTAGCTCAAGACTATGGCGAGTCAAGAGGCCTCCTAGTCCTTTCCCTAAGGAATAATTTTCATGTAGCTCATGATGCTACTAAGGGAAACACTTGTCGGTATGACACATCCACACCCGTTGCTAAACGACTTTTGTTAAGAAGCACATTTTTTTATAGTGGCTTGGAAGAGCTTGGCCTTAGCTTTGCAACCACTTGGGTCGTTCCCACCTTTCAAAGTGGGGTGACAAGCCCTTTAATAAAAGGTAAACAATAGCAAGGAAGTACACTTATTTTTGATCATCCCAGATTGCTCAAAGTGTAACGAGAGAGCATACTTAGTGCCTTTTCCTCACACTCGCATGGTGTTCTTTTTAATCCCCAAAAAAAAAGTGTGGTGTGATTGTACAAATGCTAAAGAGGTACTTTTGATCACTCAAGATTGTTGAATGACACAAGAGGAGAGCTTACGTACACTATGATAGTTGAAAATCACCAAACACGAAAGACACTTGTTGATTTTACCCTTTGCTTATGATTTGAACTTGTAAATTTTAAACCAATGACATTATATGCATGTTCATTTTAATGCCCATGAGTGAGATATGTAGATTGTTGTTCTTTTTAAATCCTTATGAGTGAAATATGCATGTTTATTTTAACCTTATGATCCTAATGCAAGTTGTAGTTGTTGTATAAAAAAAATAAGAAAGAAAGGTGCTTAAAAACTAAACTAATGTAAAGCTCAATTTTTGTTTGTTTCTAAAGAAACAATTTTTCGGGACTCCTTAATGCCAATGCTACATGCTAAAAGCAGAAATTTAGCAACCAAAAACCCTACTCTATTCAAAAAAACCCAAAAAGAAAAACTGAAAGCAAGTAGGAAAACTAGAAATTTATACTGAATAGGCAGTTGTGTCGTTCTGGTCTGCAAATGTGTCATTGTGTCACATCACACTAGATCAATTGCATCGTATTTTTGAATTCAAATTTTACCGCTCACAAATGCATTTCTACTTTCCATAGACGCGTCATACTTTTAAATTTGTTTACCCTCCAAACAATTGCATCATTCCTCCTATCAAATGAGTCGTTTCTTGGCAGTTGCATCACTATATCTTGTAGTTGCATTGTTTCGTACAAAAAATCTGCAAAAAAAACAAAAAAACCATACAAAATCTACAAAAACTTCTATTCATGTCAGGTTTACCAATGTAGGACTAGGAAAATCGGGTTAGCAAAGACTAAGTGATAGCCACAACACAAATCTAAGCTAAGATCCCAATCCAAACGAGAGAATACAATCAAGAAATGAGGAATAAACTAAAAGCATTCAAATAAAACACTCCCCATATTGAAGTTGATTCACTTTTCTAGTCTCTCCTATTTCTCCTTTTGCAAAATTTTCCCTTAGATTTGAAGTAGAACTTGTACAATAACTTACAAATAGTAAGTAGAAAGTTGGAGATAAAATGGTTGTTAAGGGAAAAATGGAGGAGAATGGCTTATTTTATAGACAACCATTTGAATGGACAGATGAGATCGATCTTCTAGAAAGATGCCAAGATCAACGGTGGAGGATTGATGCACTAGAAAGTGGTGGGATAGGGACGGCTAATGCCAATGACTATGACAGAGACAACTATGACATAAAAAATTGAGATTAATGAGCAAGTGGAGGGATAATGGATGAATTAAAAATTGAGAAATAATTAATTCATGAGAAAGGAATATTTGGCCAAGTGGAGGATAAATAATTCATTCGAATAATTTATTTGGAGAAAAATGGAAATGGGCATTTAAATAAAACAAGTTACATAATTATTTTAATTAAATGAGAGGAAATATGAAAAGAGGTATTAAATAATTAAATTGAATTAATTATTTAATACAAGAGACACATGGAGGATACTTAAATAATTTTTTACAATTATTCAATAATGGAAGAAATAAAAGAGGGAGTGAATAGTTAAATAATTATTAATAATTATTTAACCATAGATGAAAGATGACAAGCAAATAATTAAATAAATAGTAATTTATTCAATTACTGAAGAAAGGGGGATATTAGCGATGCAATTAATTTATTTTAATTGATCAAGATAGAATAAAGATTAGAAAGTGAATTAATTAAATAATTAAAAAATATTTAATTAATAGAGGAATATGATAAAGGATAATCAAATAATTAAAATTATTTAATTATCGAAAGACGAAGACCAAGAAAAATGACACTTGCAAACTTAGGACATTTTTATTGTCTACAATATATTGGAACCTCAACTTCCAAAATTACAAAAACATAGAGCACATGCTCTGTTTTACACTACAAAAATACCATATTTAATATGGAATACTATCTTGAATCTATTGTTGTTTACAAGACCAATCTAGAGCTAGCTACAACTCTGTAGCTATTTGTTGTTCATTTGCTGCTTCTACAAAATATTCGCTTATATTCTTTGTCGCTATCTGCTTGTTCTCTACTGGAACATTTTCCTTCTACTGTTGTAGGGTTTTCTTCTCTATCCCAAAATTTAACCGTAACATTCTAACATCCATGCAAAAACACATGCTCCCTAACATATTAACATACATTTAGTTTTCTATTGGCGTAATCCTTAAACCTCCTTTAGGTGCAAGTGCTAGTTAAGTGTTATTATGAAAGGATGTGTTTTAACTTGGCATTATGAAAAGGCATGAAGATGCTATATAAAGAAGGTAAATGTGAGAGATAAGAATGTGAGAGAGTGTAGAATTATATGGATTAAATATATATAAGAATAAGGAAGTGTGGAAGATATATATATGGATGAAACATGATGAATAAATTATAAGACATGTTTAAGACATTAAAGTATATGAATATATTATGTAAAGGATGCCTATATGAATGTCTAAATTATTATAATTTGGTTTATACTTATTGCATATATAAGGTCTCCCTTTTTATTGCATCACATCGAGGTTGAATACATCTAACAAAATATTAAACCTTAGACTTCAGTCAAGGTTTTTTTGTCAACATTGGGTGCGAGCACCTTGGTTGTTGCATAAGGAGGGAGATTAGGACAAAGAAATAAACTAGTGTTAAAAATATTTTGAGAAGTGAAAATTTTGGATAATTTTTTAAAATAAATTTGTTCCAATGGGAAAGCTTGGAAAAAGAGTAAAGAAGGAAAATGTGAATTTAACGTGTAAAAGATATTTTGGAAGAAGAACGAATGAAAGTTAAAAGGTGCAATTTAGAATTGACACAAAAAATAAAAGAGTTAGGTAAGGATAAATATGAATTATTATGTGAAAATGACATTCTTGAAAAAGAATTGGAAAAATTTATAATTAAAAATGAAGAACTAGTAGAAAATTTGAAGATGGAAAAGAAAAATAATTTACAAAAAGATAAAATATCAAATTTTAAAGAACAAAATGATAAGTTAGATCAATTTATTATATTATACCAGAAGGAAAATGAGTGTCTAAAGTCTAAGCCTTTGTTATGTGATATTTCATGTGATATAATTGACTTAAGTTTTTCATTTGATGAATCATTTTATAAAAGTGATAAAGCTAATGATTATTTTGATAAAGAGTGTGATGTTGGAGATAATGATGCTTTTGAATCTACAAGTCTTGATAGTTGTGATCATAAGGACAAAGGATTTTGTATGTAGGATGTTTGTTTTAAGATGACAAGAATAGTGGGATATGCAAGAAAAGTTTTTAAAGAGCCCATTATACTATTTGTGACACTAAATAATGAAGGTCCTAGAAATGGAAAAGAAGATGATGTTAAAAGTACACCAAGTTCTAAAAAATCTATTCAAGAAATACAATGTTCTCATTGTCATATGAAAGGACATAAAAAAGAAATGTGTTGGAATCTTCATCCTTGTAGCCTTTGTGGATTGAAGAATCATTCTAAAAAAAATGTTGGAATAAAAAGTGGAAGAAGGAATATATGCAAATGAACTGTGGGTGGATTAATGGATCCAATTGGAAAAAAGACAACATATGTGTTTAAGAGGTTGTATAAACATAAATATTCATATGTAAAAAAGTGATACCAATTAAGAAAATTTAAAGTTATTGAGTAGAGATAGAATGTGCCAATGTGGGTGCTACTAAGCATGCCAACTAGGTGCAACTAATAAAGAAGTAGAGAACATCAAGATGGTTTCTATTAAGTAAGAATCATAGAAAGAAGGGAATCATGAAGGATACAAGTTGTTTCACCAAGGTCTCTTGAGGACAAGGCAATGTTTTAGGCTTAGGATAATGTCAGTAGGGTATAGAGGGTTGTGAGGAACCTCATAGGTCATTTTGGTCATTTCTAGATCCACATATCCATTATATACCCCTTAAATAGCCCTAAAACACCTCTAATATTCCTAAATAAACTATTAAAGTGTAAAATATTATGGATAAAAGGGTAAATTCGTGGGAAGAATATAATTAAGTGTTATTATGAAAAGATGTGTTGTAAAGTCATTATGAAAAGACACAAAGAGGCTATATAAGGAAGGGAAAGGTGAGATATAAGAGAGTGAGAGTGTGTGGAATCATATGGATTATATATATATATATATATGTATATATATATGGATGAAGCACATGATCAATAAATTATAAGACACGTATAAGATATTAAAGTATATGAATATATTATGTAAAGGATGCATATATTAATGTGTATAATTTATTATAATTTGATTTATACTTGCATATCTAATTTCTCCATTTTTATTGCATCACATTAAGGTTGACTACATCTAACAGAATATAAACCTTAGACTTTGGTCAAAGTTTTTCTATCAACACCAATACCATAACATTCTTCCAACTAAGATGAAGAAATAGAATCTATAACATGCTCTTAAGAAGAATTGGATTTTTTCCTGAGCATGCAAATCCTTTTTAAGTTTTTTAAAGTTAGGAATCTTACACTCATGAGGGATAAAGTTAAAGATCCTCCATCACCATCATGGGATGATGCTTTTGAATCTATTAATGTAGAACCATATTGATAAAATGAAACATAAAAATCTTTAGGTTTAGATGGTGATATTTTTTACTCTCCCATAAAGGAGAGTGTAGAATCTAATGAACCCCAATCATCATCTAAGAGTTTTTTTACCAATGACATAGAATTAGGATTATCATAAATTTGTATAGGTTCTTTGGACTTTGATAGTGAGATTTTATTCTCACCTTTAAAAAATGTGTAAAATCTAATGACCCCCAATCATCATTCAAAGATTTCATCATGGGTAAAACACACTCTTCTTTGTTTTTAACATGTATGGGTTCTAATTTTGAAGTTGGAATCAAAGTGTTAAGAGAGTTGGAAGTATTATATTTGGCTTCTGCTTGTAAATTATAAATTTCTTTTCATATGCTTTAAAAATATATATCTTGTTATTATATTCATACTTCATCTCACGATGAAGAGTAGACAAGACTCCCTCCATGGCATGATTCCATGATTTGCCTAGGAGAAGATTATATGAAAGAGGTCTTGGAATGACATAAACAGGTTTAGGTAAAATCATGGGTCCTACCTAGATTGGTAATGTGATCAATCCTAATGGTCACTTATTAAAATTATGAAATCCACAAATTGAAAGATCATTAAGTTCTATAAGATTCTTGTCAAAACCAATTTTATCTAGAAGATCAATGCTACAAGCATAAGACCCAATCCGTTATCTATTAGAATATGCTTAATTCTAGTTTTGTTAATGACCACCATTATCATTAAAGCTTCATTTTTGTTTTGGATCTCAAGTGAGGGTAATTCATGTTGAGGGAATGTAATATCCAAATTTGTCACTTGCATGCAATCAAACAAGGTTTCTACATCATTTAATTTAACAGAAGTTGGGACATCAATGTTTTGTAAAGCCTCTTGGAGCATCTTGTGGTATGTAAGTGATGTTTGAATCAAACCTCAAAGAGAAATCTTGGGTGGGGTATTACAAAGTTTCTCAGCAAGATCATATTATTTACCACTATTCTAAGGTATATAAGGTGTGGGTGGAAGGTATGGTTGAGGTAATGGGATTGATGTTGGTGTTTGTTTTGCTTGCTTATTATTTCTAGTGTTATATGTGTGAGAAACTATGTGATAACTTGGTTGCTGCGACACATGATTACTAGTGAGTTGTTTTGCAAAGTTGAGGATATGGCCATGAGATTTGAGAGGTACTATAATGAGAGGTGACTTAGGAGGTCCAATAATTAGAGGAATTTTAAGAGGTCTAATAATGAAAGGAGTTTTAGGAGGTTCAATAATTAAAGGAGATCTAATAGTTAATTGTGAATTCAGAACCTCAATTGAGTTAATCAATTTTTGATGACCTTCTATCAAGGGGGGATCTAATGTCAATTTAGCATCTTCATCTATGCAATCCATCTTACTATATTTTGAAATAAATGTATTAATGATGTTGTCCTCTTGTGTCATAATATCTTTCCAAGTGGGAGAAGTATTGGGAGAGAAATAAACAAGACTCTCATGATGCTCAATGATTGGATCCTCTAACACCAAGATACCTTCTTCACAAGTAGATAAGGCATCGGGAGAAAAAAACTATGTTTATCATGATTTTCCATGATTGCACACCCTCTTACACCAAATCATTCTCACAAGTAGGAGAAATATTGGGATACAAACTAACATTATTGTCAATGGTTTCATTTTGTTTCCTTAAATTGTTCTTGAACCACCTAAAATGAAGAAGAGGGAGGAAAGAGGATTCCCCAATGAGCTCCTAGGGTTTTCCACCTAGAAGCTTGGTTGAGAAATGGCTCTCTTTTGCGCTAAGTTGTTCTTGGTGTTCATTCAAAGGATTAGGGGTTTGATGTGTGGGGTGTGTGTGATATGAAGTGTATCTAATTGTTGAGAAAGGGGAAAAGAGAATAACTATTGAATGAAAACTATTGAAATGCAAAGTGATAGAAAACACATAATGATATGCAAACATTAAACTAAATGACCTGAGAAAGCTTATGAAGCAAGACAAAAAGCTGGAAATGAATGGTGTGCACCTATAAATGTGTTGAAGACTCGATTGGAGGTTGGAAATGATGCTGATGCTGAAATTTAGGCCTACTAGAATACTTATGCCATTTTGGGTGACCTAGTCCCAAAACTAAAAAACTGCACCCGAGCCCGTTTTGGCTAAAAGGGTACTCAGATCTATAGAAAACCTAGAAATGCATGTACAGTGGGAATAAGTCACCACTAATGGCGACCTAGTCTACTTCCAAATTTTGGGAGATTTGAAGGTGCACTATGTGGGTCTCGGTTTGCTCTTCTCCTCCTGACAAGTTTCTGGATCCAAATCTATAGAATCTGGTCTATAAGTGTTTTCCAAGATCCAATTAGGGTTCTTACAAACTTGAAAGGGATTTTACAAGTTGTTTAATACTTTTCCACCTTTGTTCTTTTCCAAATATGCACACAAGACCTGCAAATCACATTAAGAGGGAAAACTTGTTGATTGTTAGGGCATAGGGGTTTGCCTTCGTCAAACCCCTTTTAGATAATCAAATAAAATGAAGAGACAAGATCAAACCCCTTCGATCTCACAGTTGTGAACAGTGAAAGAATCTTCAACTCACCATTTGATCCAAGTCCACTCAAAGATCAAGAGGATATTGAGCCACTTCCCATGCCTTATGACGATGTCCAAAAACCCTTTGAAAGAAATCCATCCTTTGAAATCGACCCATGTCAAGAATTTGATCCAAAACATGTCGAAAGTAATTCCAGAATTAGTCAAGATCAAGGATTCATATCTCCAAGATACTACAATGATCTAATGGGAACTCTCATATCTATACAAGATATCACAAATGATGATCATATCCATATAGCACATACTCCTCCATCTACCCATAATATGCTTTCTTTGGATGGACACATAGATGATCGCCATTCAAAACAAGAGTCTCATACTCTTACCAAGGAACAAGAGTCTCTTACTATTAACATTTATACACATGGTCAAAATATAGAGAAATCCAAAGACATGTCAAAAATGGGTCATGAAGAAGGCTTCTACAAAAGTTATGAATCAGAAACATCATGTGAAAGCATATCAAGAATCAATCATGAGGAAAATTTTTATGTGGACAATGAATCATCAAAACTTCTTGAAGAAACAATACAATCTGATATTTCACAAGATCAAGCTAAGACTATCAATTAGGCATTTATCCCATAGATAAAGGATCCTATCACTTATAAAGTTGGATCACTCACCTTTGTGAGGGAAAATCATCTTATCAATAAAGGAGCTATCACCTTTGAAGATCCACCACAGAGCAGAGAAGGAGCAACACCTTGTTTCCAAGGGAAATCATATCCTTTTGAAAATAAAATGTTTCAACAGATGAATTATCAAGGCAAAGGATTAGGCCTACATGAATAGGGTATCCTTGAACCAATATAGATTATTGAAAATCCTAAGAATCAAGGCCTTGGTTACTCGACAATCAAGGGATATGAACATATTAGTGATACTTCCACAAAACTAGGGGCAACTTTGTCTCAAGCAAACGTCAACATAGGGAACACGAAGAATCCTTATGATGAAACCGATGTCAATACTACAACCCACCCTATCATGAATCTTCATCCACCCATCACCCATTTTTAAAGGTGATGATGATCTATGTATGAATTTTGTTGATGAAATGAAAAGTGAATTTGAAATGTCTATTATTGGAGAGATGAATTTATTTTTGGGATTACAAATCACTTAGTTAGATAATGGAATTTTTATATCTCAGTCTAAATATGTAAGAGAGCTACTAAAAAGGTTTGGCATGGAAGACTCAAATCCTGTTGGTACACCCATAGTAATCGGATGCAAGTTAACACAAAATGATGACTCTCCTAAGACAAATCAAACACGATACATGTCAATGATCGATGGATTGCTTTATTTGACTCAAACTAAACCTGAAATCATGAATGATGTATGTATGGTTTCTAGATATCAAGCCGATCCAAAGGAATCCCATGTGACTACTGTAAAGAGAATTTTTAGATACTTGAAAGGGATAGTTGATTTTGGCCTATGGTATCCTAAAGATGATCTTACTTTAAGCACCTTTACTGACATAGATTGGGCAGGTGATGTGGATGACAAGAAAAGTACTAGTGGTGGTGCCTTCTTGTTGGGGAAGAAGTTGGTGTCTTAGCTAAGTAAAATGAAAAATTCCATTTCCTTATCTACAGCTGAGGAAAAATATATTGCTGCTACAAAAAATCATACTCAAGTAATATGGATGAAGCAGATGTTGAGAGATATCGGAATTGAGTATGATGAGCCTATTTCTATATTTTGTGATAATTCAAGTGCAATAAACATTTCTAAGAATCTGGTGCTGCATTCAAAGACAAAGCATATATCTATCAAATATCACTTTTTGAGAGACAAAGTGAGTGAAAAAGAAGTTAGATTGGAGTGTGTGCCTACTAAGGAACAAATTGCAGACATCTTTACTAAGCCTTTGCCTAAAGATAATTTTGAGTATCTCAGAGAGAAGTTAGGGGTGATTATCCCTCCTAGTCAGAACTAAGATGCATAGTCTTTGCATCAGTCCATGCATTCATAGTTATATCTTGATCCAGATTGATGTTGTGGTGGCTGCTACTTAGGGGGAGTAGTAAGATGATTTAGATATGTGGTTCAGAGCTTGTGTACCTTTTCCATTGATGTCAAAGGGGGAGAAGAGTAATGTGAAAAAATATGGAAGAGATAAAAGTCAGGGGGAGAATAATAGTATGAGAAGAGCAATGTGTAAAGGGGAGATTGTTGAAAGAAGAGTTAGTTGTGTTGATGGTGTATTTTTCACGTCATGTGTTTCCATCAATGCCAAAGGAGAAGATTGTTGGATGTTGTGGTCAAGTTTTTGATATGTGGTTTTCATTGATGTCAACACTATTAGCATTGGTTTCTTGAAGGTTGTATATGTCAAGGATATTGAGAAAATTATAATAAATATGTTGAAGGATGTCTGTGAAGCTATGAAGTTCAATGTGTTGGAAATTTTAGTATGTTGGTATTCAGAAGTTGTGAATTAAAGGGTTTGTTGCTGAGCCTATCTAGTTTATCTACCAAAATTTTTAGAGGTGCGCATCAAGATTTGAGCAAGTTGTGAATTTCTATGGTCCTACAGTTATTCTGTTACTGTAACTGGTGTTTCTGGAAGAAGAGAACATGAATTTAGTAATTTGAGTTGTTGTGTATACTCCTATGATATTCATTGATGTTTCTAGATCATGCTCTATCTTTGTTGCACGTCCACGTTGATCAGTGTGCTCGTGATCAGAGATTTTTCCTTTGCATATTCGGGTTTCATGTTCTTGGCCGACATGATGGTTGTAGCATGTTGTGGATCCTTGTAGATTAATTTTTGAATGTTTGGCATGTTCGAGGATGTTGTTTTAGGTCTTTATTATGTTGTAACTGACTTCAGTTGGTGCACATTGAGATTTGTTCATGAATTGGGCCGATAGTTTGTATTCATTTATCATTTTATTTTTGGCTGACAAAGTTGTTGATGTAATTCCATGTAGCGGATATATAAGAGTGATTGTCTTCTTAATTTGAGAAGTATATGTGTGTGTGTAATGTGAAGTATACAAGTTCTATGTGCAAGTAAAGATCAGATCATTTGATTGCAGAGTAGAGTGTGAAGAAGATTGAGCGAAGTGTGAAGAAGTGTTTCTGTGCTTAACCAAAATTGTAATCAGGCTTTTAAAGAAGCTAATTTCTTAGTTAAAATCCTTCAGATGGTTTTAATATGAATGTCTATATAAGACAATGTGTCTTCATAAGCAGTGAGCACTAGGAAGTGTGCCTAAATGCATGTACATTCCCATTATTCATCTCTATACTTTTAACATGGTATAATATTGTGGACTGACATCCACCATGGTTTTTCTCCTAATAGGGTTTCCACATATAAAATGTTGGTGTTCTTTGTGTTTTTGATGTGGTGATTGTTTATGCTTAATGTTCTTTCTTCAGATCTGAGAATAAGTTAAGTAAGGTTTAATAATTTTGAATAATTTGTGACAACCGATTCACCCCCACCCCTCTCAGTTGTCTATCCTTGTTTTGCCAATAGAAATGTGAAATGATGGATTCAATACCTTTCCATGATGAATGATCTTGTGTTGTTGCAACAATCAGCCCTTGAGTGCTTCAGAAAAGATGTTTTGATGACTTAGAATGCCAAAACCATAGCTTGCTTGAAAAGAGTAGTGGATGAGAGGAATGAGACTTAGGAGATGCAAAATGAGGGGAAAAACCCTTATTTATACATGCTATGCACTAATTCCCCAAAAATAACACATGCTAGGTTGACCTTAGGGTTTTGGAGGCAATTTCCTGTTAGAATTTTGAATTTTATGCCAAAAGGGACTAGGTTGCCCAAGATGGCAACCTAGTCCACTTGGACAAATTCAAGTGGTGGTTAGGAATTAAGTGGTGTTTAATGATGATTAACGGGGTTGTCTCCCGAAACACACTTAATTCAAGCCTAAATGTACATTAAGGGCCAATTTAACATAAGAAAGGGTTGAATTAGTGATGAAAAGCCTAGGAAAGTGTGAAAATGTATTGCAACACCTTACAACACTTTGGCACAAGGCTTGGTAAGAGGTGAAAAGAGGTCCAAAATCCATAGGGAAGGGCCCAAATGAGTGAAAAGTGTCAAGGCTACACTTTTTTGTGACACATTTAGCCCCCACTTTAGTGAGAGTATGAACTTGCTTCAAACTCACACTAAAGTAGCCCCCAGGATGGTGAAGAATGATAAAGATGAAGGAGGTGGTCAAGCCCCCAGGATTCAAGATTCTAAGTCACCTCGACATCAATACAAAAGAAACATTCAAGGGTGAATAATATGCAGAAAAATGAGATACACAATCATGCAATGACAAGAACTAGAAGAGAGAAAAGAAGGAAAGTAAAAAGGCTGGATCAAGCTTTGACCATTTGTCCAACTAGTTGTTGATCAAATCTAGGCTGTTTGTCCAAAAGATGTGTAGAAGTCTAAAGAAGTGGTTTAGTGAGAAATTCATGCTAGTGTGTTAGATTCCCACCATATAATGAAAAATTCATGCCAGTGTGTTGGATTCCCATTATACTAACCATACCAAAGTTACCTTGCTTGATAACCTTGATAGGGCACCACAATGCTTGTATTAATGCTTTTGAATATTATGTGAAGATTTTGTTGAAGGGGATTTTGCTTTGTTCATGCAAGGTCTTCTTCTTAGGGAGCATTGTGCCTAATGTCTCCAAGAGAGGACAAGTCAGGGTGTCAGATCGTTATCCATGGAATGCTTTGTTCACATCAGGCCACTTCAGTTGATCATACACTCTTGGAAGGAATTAGACTCAATGACACCACCAAGGAGAGGAAACATCACAAGAAAAGAAAAATCACGCCATGAAAAGATGTTTTCTATGTATGGCCCCACTTTAAAGTGGTTGCTACACCATTACTATGAGAAATTGCTTTAAAGTAGCCAAGGCTAGAGGAAGGAAGTCATGAGAGCTAACTTGGAAAGCCCTATACCAAGTCATATGTTTTTGAATTAAGCTACATCATGAAGGGGGTATTATGTCACATGTGAGTCAATCTTAAGACATGTCGTCCACATCCCAAGCTTTCCCTTATAAGTTCATGAAAGGTTAACGATTAGTCAAAAGAGACAATGACAAGTGACATACGAGGACAAGGCTACTTAACCCATTGCCCCCACTTAGTGCAGGACAAAGGTGAGCTTGGAATGGATGACGGTATGCTGCTCCTCGTGATGGATGTGAAACATGCAATAGTGAGTATGCTATGATCCTACAACTATTACACAACAAGGAGAAGCAACTAATGTTATTTATGTGGGTAAGGAAATAAAGTTTCGGAAAAGTTAGCCTTGATATTATACACTTTGTCATATATGTGAGCAATGTCATTGTAACTTTGGTGATGTGAGAATTTTTTCTTAGGTGGGGGAAAGATTAGAGGAGGCTTAGGAGGTCCAATAGTAAATGGGGATCTAATGGAAACTTGTGTATGCATAACCTTAGCGGGCTTGGGTTGATGTATCTCTAATAAAGGGCAACTGAGTATCATGTTTTGACCATTACCCAAGGAAGACATATTACTATTGCTTGAAAGGAGTGCAACCATGTTGTTGTGTTCTTGCACCATGATACCTTCCCCAGTAGGTGAGTGTTTAGGAGAATTACAAATGAGATGTTCAGAAAATTCATTATTTGGCTCTACACTATTGACTCTATCACAAGGAAGGGAATGATCTATTGTTGAAGTGTCTTATTCCATCATAATATATTCTTCACTAATAGGAGAGATATTAGGAGAGGGGGAAATTTGATTGTTGTGATTGTTGATGGTTGCATTATTTTTTTCTAAAGTTTTATTCTCTTGTACCATGATTTTAGCTTCGTGTGTCATAAGGTATTTTCAAGGGGGAGGAGGATGAATACAAGAAAGAACTTCATGATCTTCAATGATTGTGTCTCCTTTCCACAAGATACATTCATCACCAATGGGAGAGATATTAGGAGAAGAACAATTATGATTATCATGATTATCAATGCTTGCATCCTCTTGCGTCCAAGCTTTAGTGGATGAGCTAGAAGAGATGAAGTCATCAAGGGATTTATCTAACATGTCTAAGTTATCACTACTAAAGGGCTTAAGAATTTTGTCAGTGGGTGCATGTGATGTTGTTAATGTTATGTTTTCATTTGTCTAAAGGATCTGATTTAAATGATCTAGGAACTAATGTAGAAAATGAAAATTGAAAAAGTCTAATACTATTCACAAGTGCCATGAAATGAAATGTAATAGAAGCTATGCAAACTTAAAATAAAATGTAAAGACATAGGATAAAATGCAACTTTCAGATTTCAAAGAAGGTAATTTGCTGATTACACTATGCAATGATCCAAAAATGAAATGTTGTGAATGTAAAATGGAATTTAAGCAATGCATAAAATGAGCTAATTTAAGCTAAATGTAATGAAATGCATGTTACAGAAACTCAGCCAACTGATACAGATAGATAATGGGAGAAAAAAAAGCGTAAAAACAAAGTTTCATCTTTGTAAAAGGCTATTTTAGGGGCCTAAAGGGACCAAGTCGCATAGGGTGGTGACTTAGTCCACCTGGTGATTTTTTTGATTTTTTTTTGAATTTTTTTTGAATTTTTTGATGGAATTAGGTGGTTTCTATGTTGTGAGAGGCAGACCTAAAATGCAAATGAAATTTTTTAAGATTTTTAAATGATTTAAAATGCAAAATGCATCTGATATGCACTTTCACTAATGCAAAATTTTAAAACCCTAGAATGCAAATTAAACAATGCACAATGCAATGCAATGCAAACCTAGGATGATGATGGAATTCAATTCAAAAAAAGAGGGTGTAGGAATGTTGGGTTCACCAAAATGAAACACCAAAAACGAAGAGGAGGGAGGAAAGAGGATTCCCCAATGAGCTCCTAGGGTTTTCCACGTAGAAGCTTGGTTGAGAAATGGCTCTCTTTCGCGCTAAGTTGTTCTTAGTGTTCATTCAAAGGATTGGGGGTTTGATGTGTGGGGTGTGTGTGATATGAAGTGTATATAAGTGTTGAGAAATGGGAAATTAGACTAACTATTGAATGCAAACTATTGAAATTCAAAGTGTTGGAAAACACATAATGATATGCAAACATTAAACTAAATGACCTGAGAAAGCTTATGAAGCAAGAAAAAAAGATGGAAATGAATGGAATACACCTAGAAATGTGTTGAAGATTGGATAGGAGTCTCAAAATGCTATTGATGCTGAAATTTAGGCCTACTAAGACACTTATGCCATTTTGGGTGACCTAGTCCTAGATCTGGAAAACTGCATCCGAGCCTGTTTCGACCAAAAGGGTACTCAGATCTACAAAAACCTAGAAATGCATGTACAGTGGGACTAAGTCACCACTAATGGTAACCTAGTCCACTTCCAAATTTTGGGGGATTTGAAGGTGCACTCTATGGGTCTTGGTCTTCTCTTCTACTCCTGATAAGTTTCTGGATCCAAATCTATAGAATCTGGTCTGTAAGTGTTTTCCAAGCTTGAACTAGGGTTATTGAAACCTTGAAAGGGATTTGAAAAGTTGTTGAAGACTTTTCCACCTTTTTTCTTTGCCAAATCTACACACAAGACCTACAAATCACACTAAGAGGGAAAAATTGTTGATTGTTAGGGCATGGGGGTTTGCCTTGGTCAAACCCCTTTTAGATAATCAAATAAAATGAAGAGAGAAGATAATAGAGCATGAAATGTAAAATTATGGATTCAATACCTTTCCATGATGAATGATCTTGTGTTTTTGTAGCAATCAACCCTTCAATGCTTCATAAAAGATGTTTTGAAGAGTAGTGGATGAGAGGAATGAGATAGGAGAAAAATGAGACTTAGGAGATGCAAAATGAGGGGAAAAACCCTTATAATTTATACATGCTATGCCCTAATTCCCCAAAAATAACACATGATAGGCCGACCTTAGGGTTTTGGAGGCAATTTCCCGTTAGAATTTTTTTTTAATTTTTAATTTAATGCGAAAAGGGACTAGGTCGCCCAAGGTGGAGACCTAGTCCACTTGGAAAAATTGAAGTGGTGGTCAGGAATTAAGTGGTGTTTAATGATGATTAATAGGATTGTCTCCCAAAACACACTTAATTCGGGCATAAAAGTACATTAAGGGGCCAATTTATCATAAAAAGGGTTGAATTAGTGATGACAAGCCTAGGAAAGTGTGAAAATGTATTGCAACACCTTACAAAAATTTGGCACAAGGATTGGTAAGAGGTAAAAAGAGGTCCAAAATCCATAGGGAAGGGCGCAAATGAGTGAAAAGTGTCAAGGATACACTTTTTGGTGACACAGTTCTCATAAGTAGAAAAAATATAATTATACAAGCCATGTGTTACCATTTCAAAACCTCATCTTTGAAAAGGAAACATGTTGTTACTTTCCCTATGGATCAAATGAGAAAAATCAAATAGGTTTGAAAGCAAAATTTTGAAACATAAACCAAATCTAAATAGAGGGAACACATAGGGATTTACACAAAAAAATTGGTTGAAAGTGATTGGATAGGGGTGCTCAGGGAAACTATGTCCTACATAGGTTTTTGCAAATTTCTAAATTTTATTGTTTGTGATACTATTAAAGATTCCCATTTTTGTAACAATTTATAAAATGTTCAAGCAATAGAAGATAATTGTAAATACAATTTATAGATCTAAGATGCAAAAATTGATTGATTCTAAGATGCTAAAATATGAAAATGATGACGTTGATGCCTTTTTAAACAAAGCAATGTAATTTTTTCTTTATGAGCTATATGCAAGATGCCTAAATGAGTGCAGCAAACACTTTCAAGTTTCTTTTTAGATTTAAATGACCTAATGTAGATTTATAGATGCAATTGGAATGCAGATTTGACCTAAGATGCCTAAAATTAAACCTATTGCAACTTATAATACAATATTGTATGCAAAGTTTTGAATTTTTATGCTTTTTATAATGCAAGAATGAATTCCTAAATGAATAATACAATGCTAAGCCTAGTCCTATGATGAATTAATTCATATTTTAGAAGGTTTATTATGTTAATGCATCATGTTCACCAAAATGAAATGAAGAAAAAGTGAATCACTAGGATTTTACTCTTAAATTTCACACTTTTCCTAATGTGTTTCATTTAAAATTTGAGGTAGCGAGGGTTTGATAGATTTGGAAAAGATATAGGATTGAATTACAGCATGAAAGGTGAGTCAATCTACCCTTTGAAAAAATTGAAATGGATTTAGGAATGAAATGACTAGGCTAATGATGTAAATAACTATTTTGATATTGCAAAAACAATAGATCTAGAAAGTCAGATAAATTCAGACTTCAAAAATGGATTGAGCAGAGTAGTATGCACTTGCGGTTTAAATTTTAGCCTAAATTTGGAGGACATTGTTTCCAAGGGTGAAAATATACTTTTGACTAAATTTAAGATATGTTTTCATAGTCCTCTAGAGCTATATGACATCCTTCCTTCCCTAGTTGTTGCACTGTTAGATCTCTGCCAGTTTCTAAGATAATTGAGTTTCTGTATGTTGTCAAGGTGTAGGATTTGAATGCAACAATGTATAATTGACCTTAAAACTTCTCCCGGTCTTCTTCAGATCTAAAACTTGCACATTCAAAGAGAGAGGAAGGGTTGTGCCATATAGGGGCTTGCCTCCATCAAACCTTGTGTTGGTGTTTCTACCTCCAAAATGGAAATAGTAGACACAAAAGAATTTCCTAATCAATGTCATACACTCAAAATAGGTTTATTAACATCATTTCCTCTTCATCCATCCTCTTTTCGCTTAATTAATTCAATTAGCCTAGCTATTTAATTAATTACATCATTTTCGTCCATTAGCCTAATTAATTAAATCAGGTTAATTCACCTCTTTTCACACTAACACTTCATCTCATTAACTTAAATGAATCAAAATATTTAATTTAATCTCCTAAGTCATCTTATTTAATTAAATAACCCTAAGTTAATTAAATATAATTTCACCCCTCCCCTATTTATTAAATCATCAAATTTAATAAATATCTCCAATTCCTCTAATCCCCTAATTGAATAAATTAAACCTTGTTTAATTAGCAATTAAACTAATTTTCCTCTAATCAAAGGGAATATTCCCATGGAATATTCTTTATCTTTTTGCACAATTAAAAATTTGTTTTAATTTATAAATTAACCTTTTTTCCTCATCCAAAATGAATATTCTAAGGAATATTCCCTCTCCTCCAATCACCTCACTTAGCTTCAAAAGAAAGTTAACCCTTCAACCTATTAAGCAAGTTACCTTTGACTTGTGTGAGCAGGTCAAAAGTGTGTTTGTTTGAGGAAATTGTGAGCCTTTGATTAACTTTGATCATGCATTCTCATCCATTGATGAGAATCCATGATCCATGCCTCTCATCTTCTTCATCTTGAACCATTGATTAATCTTTTTGATCTCAACCACCCATTCCTCATTTGCTTTCCTATAAATAGATCACTATTTGGAGACAAATAGGAGGAGCTTTGATTGTAAACTTATGCTGTTAAATTTACTCACACCCATACTCCCAATTTGCACACATTTAGCTTATTTTGAGTTTATTTTAGTTGCATAATAGCTTAGAGCATCCATTAATGGCTTCCATACATTCATCTTAGTTTGTAAATAAATTAAGATTTCATCTTTTAGCATTATTCTAACTTAAATTAGCTTAGATTAGCTTAGCAATTGCATAATTAGATCATTTATAGCATAAAATCATGGTAACTTAGCTTGCATCATGTTCATTTTTAACATAATTTAGGTTTTCACCCATCAAACACCATGGTTTCATCAATTCTCTTCCATAGAATCGACTAAAAATAGATCACTATCACATGGATTGGGAAAGGGTCATTAGTCCACATCAACACAACACCAATTCCACAACAAGATAAATTACAATAGATTAGAGTAGATGTTTTCTTTAAAGCTTTCATAAATTTAGCATGTTAGGTTTCTTGATAAAATCTTTACTTTTAATTTTGATTGATTGATCTTGTTGAGATTCGAGTACTTGTGGCTCCGTTATGCTTCAATTCTTCATGGATCAAGCATTGTTAGGCACATACCGGTATCCTCGTGATCGACATTCTAGCACTAGAAGGAGGGAAAACTAATCATTTAACCATATTTTTGCTCAAAATCCATGTTCATGCTATTTTGCAGGTTACAGTGACACTCAAAACATAAATATTGATGCTATCTCAATAGTGTCACCATATAGTGACGCCCAAGTAATTTGATACAACGACACATATTTAATTGGCCGATGCCAATTTAAATATAGCAATACTTACTTATATTTGAAGTATCGTGGAATGCAAATGACAACACTCAACTTCACCAGACCGACGCTTTCAAATTTCAAACTGCGATGCATTCATTCACAGTGACACCCATCAAAACATCAACACAATCGTGCTCACTGGTCTTGTTGCAGAGCGATTCCAAAATTTCAAATCACAATGCCATCATGTGCAACAATGCTCAACCGGGGTAAGAAACTTCACATTTGTTTTTCAAAATGTGACTTAATTTATTTTGATTATCTGATCATTGATCGATGTCTAACTATGTTTTCAATGTTAGACTAACAAGGTTTTTAGGTTTAAAGACATGGAGAAAAATTGAATAACTTCTCTTCTATCTAAACATTCTATAAATGTAACTAGCATTAAACTCTTTGGTGCAATTATAACCCAATTTCATGCTTTTTTGCTTTCAGTTTTAGGCTACGCACTAGTTTTCCACTGGCTCTAAAATGAATGTTCAAAGTTGGATAAAAATGAACCCTCACATGACATCTTTCAATTGGGCTTAAAATTGATCAAGGAAAACTCATCCTTCAATTGGTGCTTAAAATTAACTCATTATTGCTTTGAGGGATAAAATTGACAACTATTTTTTTTTTTTTGTGGTTTTCAACTTTGCTAGTGAATGCGTATGCAATTCTCTCAGATTGTTAGGCAATCTTGAGAAACATAAAAATTCTCTATCATGTTGTAAAATCACCTCCATCTTTCAATTTGGGTTTAAAATTGAACAACCATGCTAGTGTGAGAAAAGGCATAGCGTGTGTTCTCTCTTTGTGCATGCAAACAAAGATGATCGAACTATGGATGTACTTACTCACTATTGTTCACCTTTAGAGGGCCTAACTTGGTGGGAAAAAGTACTCACCCCAAGAGAATGAACCAAGTGGTAATGGGCATAAGCTAGGCTCTTTTGAACCGCTATATAAATTTGTGGTTGCAAGGAAAGTTTGCAATCAACAGGGTGATGCATGATAGCTCTCCCCCAGTATCTTTATGATGCATAAAGCCCTTGTTCTAAGGGTTGGGAGACCTCTTGAGGGAGTTTATCATTGTGTCCTCTAAATTGGATGCCCTTATTATGAACCCTTATGTAGTAGCCAAAAATACCTTAATATTTGTCGATGTTAGAATATCGGACCTTCGAAGCCATCCCACATATTTGTGATTCTTAGTAGAGATGAAAAGTTTGTCATGGGAGATTCATGAGAACTTGAAGCTTTTCTGACCCATAGAAGTGAGTGTCGTGGAGGGGATCCAGTGTGGTCAAGCTTCTAATAATCCAATTTGAATAAGTGCAACTAGAGAAATCCAAGTGGGAATAGAACAAATATAGCCATTTCCGTCCTAGGGTTGTAATGCTTGTGAGTTAGTTTAACACTTTGCTTGATTTCGAAATGATCCAGAAACAAACATTCACTATCCAAAATTTTAAACACTTTGGCTTAATATGGACTTCTTGAGTTAGCCTTGATATTATTGCTTATCCTAAGGATTCATCCCTAGTGATTTCTAAATATCTTGATATTAATCTCAAACCCATATTTACCAAAGATAACATAGGCAATTGTGACTTTAATCTCATGATTTTCACGAAATGGACAACGTGAAAGTTATGATGTTTTTGATATAAACATCTATTTTGAAAAAATAATCAAAAGACAAGTGTTTGTGGTAAAATCAACTCATTTAAGCAAAGATAAAATGACAAATGAACCCCACATGACTATTTGGAGACTGATTTCTCCCGTTGAACAACTTGATCTTCTAGGTGCTATAATTCAACCAAACTTTGACTTGATTGAGGGAGAACAAACATATATTATCAACAGTTTGAGAACCTTTACTTTTGAAACTAAAGAAACATACAATCAGTGGAGAATTACTACAACTATCTTGGATAAAGAAGAATGAAGAGTATATATTTTGGCTAGAAGGCCCATATTACCAGCTCCTACATGGAAATAATTATTTTATTTTTATTTAATGATCCCACACAAGATTAAAATCCCCAAAAAAAGATCTACAAGTCATCATCCTAAGTTCAGGCATCTTAAACAAAAAGTTTTCAGAAAACATCTTTTGGCAATTCACAAGAATAGAAACAAGATAGTGGAAAACTTTTATAGACACGCTTCAAGGTATAGTCTAGAATTATATACTTTCTTTTGGAGTCTGAATCATGGTATTTTTCATGATACTAAGCTTCTCTCATACAATCCAGGTCTGTAAAGTGAAACTACCTTGGTCTTATAAAAAAAAGAGCTCACTTTACCAAATGATCTCACGCAAAGTAAAGATCCCCAAATGAAAGTCAACTGGTCATCACCATAAACTTAGACATTGTAGTGCAAACACAATTGACAACCACATTGAGGCACTCTATGAAAACATAAACAAATTTTTGATAAAATTTTATGAACACGCTACAAGAAGGAATCTCGACCTATACACGTTCTTCAGAATCCAAGACATTCAACTTTTTGAAGATCCATAAGTTTTCTAAAAAATAATTGGGTCTTTAGGATTTGAACATTTTAGAGGTCTAGCATCATTATCGCTATCTTGGTCTTCGAAAAAATAGGCTCATTATAAGTCAACATTGGATCAAACATCTCATCTACCCCTTCATCACATTTCATCCTTCACCTCATCTATCTTTGCAAAATTTCAAATACACCAACACTTTGGGACTTAAAACCTCAAACCAACTTTCTACCTTAGCTACTTTGTATGTGAAATGTATCCTTTTCCATGCACTTAGTTGAGATAGTTATCATCTTTGAACTGGTTTATCTTGAAGGTCACAATTCTACCCTAAATATTCCTAAGTTCATTATCATCCTTTGTTCCAACATCACAACATCAAACTTAAGTCAAAAGTGTTGTCCCAAAATGATTGCAACGATCACTTTCCATATCACCCATCTTTTCATTTCACATTCTCATCATTGCTCCCAAAAGAATTTGAGTGTCCCTTTTACCTAAATTTGAGTCCACTAGAGAGTTCAAACATTATAAATCTCAACACAACTCTCCCATCAGTGAACCAAAATTTATGGTAAAAACGAGATCACAATACAAGAGAATCATGGAAAAAGAAAAAGTTACATTTACCTCAAGTTATCCAAATCCTTTATAATTTGATCCTAGAAGTCAGGTTACACCATCATAACAACCATCATCTCCTTCAGGACCATACGAAATCGAATACGTCACCAACAACTCGTTTGAGCTCACTAGAGAGGAAATTTTAGAACATCAATATTTTGAAAGTATAGCTCCTATCTCCCCAACATTTGTAGCACAAAATTTTACATAATATTTCACAACTCCATCACAAGGGTTAAGTCAAAATTACATACCTAGTCTTGCAACTAGCCTTGCTAAAGATTTTGGTCACACCTTACCATTCAAAAGTAATAAAATTGTAGGTACTCTTGAAACCAACCCTCTGCCTCCCACCACCATTTGGAAGCCTACCTTTGGTGCTCCTTCTATTCTCGGGGATCTAAAAAAGCTACACACTCCACTTGAAATTCACTATTCCACCACCACTTCAATATTTCAAGGAAACCCTTCTTCATCCACACCTATGAGTACTACAAGTGTACCTGCCATCACAAAAAGTGGTATAGACCAAAGATATCAAAACAACACACAAGGGCATGTCAATACCATATCAAAGAATCAACCCTCAATGCAACTAGGGACATCTTTATCCAACCCTTTGGTGGGTTCATCCATTCCATCTATCATTACCACATCATCTTCTATCAACCCACCTCAAAGAAATCCCTTGGTTACAAGTTCTATCAATCCTGGGAGTACCTTGATCATGAATCCCTTTTTTACATCTTTTGCACAGGGCAATCCTCCAAACATAGGACATGGGAATCTTTTCAATCAATGGACTCAAGTTCCTAGTGTGTCATTTCCATTGCAAAATTTAATGACATCATCTTTTCCAACAACTCCCTTTCCTATACCAAATCAATTAGGATCACAAACATACATTCATCCACCTAATTCTACCATATTGCAAGGAATGGTAAACCAAGGGAATCCTCCACCTTTCACTACTAGTCCACTAACCACTCAAAACATCAATATACCTAATCCTTCACAGATGTTTCAACAACCACCTGATCCCACATTGCAAGCACATTCCTTAGCCTTACAAAAAGCACAACAAAATTACCAACAAGTCGTACAACAACAACAACAAAAACATCAAGCAACATTAGCACAACAAAAACATCAAGCTCAACAAGCAGCCTTAGCACAACAACAACATCAAGCTCCACAAGTAGCCTTACCACAACAACAACATAAAGCTCAATAAGAAGCATTATCTCAACAACAACACCAAGATCAACAAGCAACCTTAGCACAACAACAACAACAACAACAAGTGGCCATTTCCCAACAAGCTCAATAAGTAGCTTTAGTAGCATAACAATCCACGCAACAACAACAAGCACAACAAGCAAATTTATTAGCAAAACAACATAGAAGGCCCAACAACAAGCCCTACTAGTGCAACAACAACAACAAGCTCTACAACATGCCTTACTAGCTCAACAATACACCTAACAACAACAAAAAGGTTCCTATTTTCCTCATATGAATATCATCAATCCAAATGCATTAGGGACATATTCATCACTTTCACATAATCTCACACCGTCATACACCCCATATAACTCATCTCTCATCTGACCATATGTTCCTCCACCCAATCCAAAAGATGATTTAGCTTCACAATTAAAAGCACTCTCACAAGAAATGAATGACCTTCACATGGGAAAGATGAAGAAACCTCATACATAGAACTTGTGTCCTTACCCATTTGATTGAAACATAGCAATAATAGCATCCCTCCCAGTTTTGAAATCCCCAAATTTGACAAATACAGAGGGAGAGGAAGTCATGTGAACCACATCAAAGAATTCAAAGTCATGTGTATGGAAGTGGATTACAATGATTCATATCTAATGCGCCTCTTCCCTCAAAGTTTAACAAGCACTGCTATCGATTGGTTTTCTCTTTTGCCTCTTGGTATCAAAACTTTTCAAGAAATCATAGAAAAATTCATCAACCACTTCTCCTTGAATCTTGACATGGATGTTAGTATAGAAGAGTTGTACACTCTCAAACAAAATCCAGGGGAAACCTTCACAAATTTATTACAACGATAAAGATAAAGAGCTATTAAAAGCAAGTGGCCTCTTCCTGATGAACAACAAGTGGGAGTCATTATAGCCAACCTTGATTCAAATCTATCATTCCACTTAAAAATTCAATGCATCACATCCTATGATGAGCTTGTTCCAAGAGCCCTTAACATTGAAAGAGCCTTAATCTCACAAGGAAATAATCAAGCTTACAAAGACAACTATCCTGCAACTAGTTCAAATGAGAAACCTTGTGTATGGGCTAAAAACAAAAATGTAACAAACAACAGTGTAGTGGATGCTAAGGTCATACTAAGTGCTTCTAGATCCAACAATAATCAAGTTCCTAATATCCAACTAGCTGTGCAACAAATGGAACCACCTCAAAACAATCAGATCAAGAAAAATAACATGCAACCAAGGCAAACTGGTAATAGGAACAAATATCCCAAACGCATTTACACATAGTTATCAGAACCTATCGAAATGATCATGAAGAAATTGGTAGAGTCAAATTTGATAACACTTCCTAAATTTGAAAACTACCAAGAACCCCAAGAAAAGCCATCCTAGTACAATGAGTGTGATCTCTGTGACTTTCATAAAATCAAAGGACATAAAACAAAAAATTGCATGAAACTCAAGAATATCATCCAATATCTTATAGAGAACGATACCATATCTGTTGAGGTACCCGTTGGAAACCAAGATCTCAAGATATACAAGAATCTTATGCCCAATCATAACAACACTAACAATAATGGTAAAGCTAAGGATTACACCAATGTTCAACATACTTATTCTAATGTATTTGCTTCCTATGATAGTGTTATCACTACTATCACCATCAAAGGAGCTAGTACAACTTGTGGAGTCACCACGGGATGTGGAGAAATAACCGTTCAAGGAGTTGTCCTAGCTCAATCTAGGACACAATCCACTTTTCCAGCATCTAATCCTAGCAAGTAAAATCTTTTAAATCAGCTTAAACAAACCCCCACTTAGATATCAATTTTGGAACTCTTGAAATTATCTCTTGCACATAGGGAAATACTAGAAAAAGCCTTGTTTGAGTCATCTGTTCCCAAGAACATTGATACCGATCAATTTCAAGCTATGGTAGGGAATATCACAAGCCATCTTCTCACCTTCCCTGAACAAGATTTACCATCACAACCTTCTCATAACCATTCTTTACACCTTGAGGTTTTCATTCATAAAAACAAGGTCAAAAGAGTCTTGGTAGATGGAGGTGTTGGTTTAAACATTTTTACCCTGCAGTTGATCAAACATCCAAGCTATTTAGAAGATACTATTGAGAAGACAAAGAGTACCATCATCAGAGCATATGATGACCAAGAACAGGTATCACAAGGAGTCATATCACTCCCTATCTAGGTGGGACCTCTTATTATAGAGACTACATGCCAAGTATTGGATCTTGATCTTCCCTATAAATTTCTACTTGATCGACCTTGGATCCATGCTTTGAAAGTCGTAGCTTCAACCTATCATTAGTGTGTGAAGTTTCCTTTCGAGGGTAGAGAAATCACTATCCATGGAGATCCTGAGCCTTTATACTATTGCAAGAGCCTTGAAGCCAAGTTTTATAAGATCCCACAAATACCCAAAAATAATGGACCTACACCATCAAGCTCATTTGTTGACCCATCATCTATAGCCTTTACCTTAGCATCACAAGAACCTATTGTAAAAATCATACCTGATGTCAAAGAAGTAATCCAAGATGATGGTTGTGGAAGCTACAAAATATTGAAAGACACCTTTGTCTTAGGAGAGTTATCGATTTCTCCTCAAACAAACGAGAAACCAACATCTAGCACCAAAGAACCAAAAATTATCAAAATGATAGCTACTTCCTTCACCAAATGGGGAGATTTGAATCAAGAAGACGCCCATGAGCAAGATATCTCTAAATTCCCGTATCAAGATGAACGACATGTTCCTGTTCTTTAAATGGAAGATGATGACAAAGGTCTACAGCTAATGTAGAGCATGGGGTATAACAAGAATGAGAAGCTAGGATAGAATTTAAATGGTTTACTAGAACCCATCATTCCTGAGAGACGACTAAAAAATCTTGGCTTAGGTTGTACTTCTAGCAAGGTCACACTTATTAGCAAAGGTATTGCTGCTAAAAAAGTTGATGCTTCCTATTGGTCACCTACATTACGTGATACTACCTTAGATGACTTTCCCCTCGATGTCACTGACCTATTTGAGAACAAAACCCTTTGTATGATATCCATAACATCCTTTTTCTCAAACAACCAACCAACTGAAATATGCCTAGTATACCCACAACTCATTGACATGGACCAACAAGGACCACCAGTTCTAGACTTATTCAAAAATGATGAAGCAATCTCAGAATTCATGGGACTCCAAGACAACTTATCATGAGAAGATCACAAAGAAGGCTTTGACATAGAGCTTGATACAAGGGCATACTATGGGGAGGTGATTGAATGCTTCAGTCGCAAAATAAATGAAATGCAATTAACTTGAAGATCCTTGAGTGAAAACCACCTCATGGAACTCTCTGGTCCTAAAATAGTAAAAAAAAAGGACACATACGATGGTGAAAACCTTCCCAAGGCACCCAAGGATGAGGGATTCAATCTCCCCCTTAGTGGAATGCATCCAGAAAAATCAGCAGTAGTAGCAGAAAAGGCTACACCAGCCAATGTGGGAATAAAAGAAGAACCTAAGATCACCTTCTATGTTGAATCCTTGTTAGATGAAGAACAAAAGAACCTTGTAGCATTCATTAATGAGAGAAGAGCTAACTTTGCATGATCATACACATATATTCCATGCCTTGATCTAGAAGTGCTTGTACATCACCTAGCCGTCTATCCTAAAGCCAAACTAGTCAAGAAAAAATTAAGGAAGATGCACCCTCAGATAGCACTCTTGGTAAAACTGTAACTACAAAAGCTTCTTGATGTTGGATTCATCCGAACGATAGATTATCCAGAGTGGGTTTCAAACCTGGTACCAATCTCAAAACCCACTAGGGGCATCAGAATATGCACTAATTTCATGGATCTAAACAAGGCATGTTCGAAGGATGATTTCCCTCTTCCCAACATTGATCTCATTATGGATTTAATAGCTGGGCTTGAAATGTTGTCGCTCATGGATGGGCTTTTCAGGCTATAATCAAATCATAATCATCAAAGAGGATCAACATAAAACTTCCTTTACTTGTCCATGGGGAACCTACTACTGGAATGTGATGCCATTTGGGTTGAAGAATGCAGGAGCTACCTATCAAAGAGCAATGAGCCTCATCTTTCATGACATGATCAACAAAACAATTGAAGATTATGTGGATGATATTTTAGAAAAATGAAACAAGATAAGTGAGCACATATAAGTCTTAGGACCTATCTTTGAGAGACTTGAAGAATATAAAGTATGAATGAATCTAAAAAAGTGTGTGTTCGGGGTCACATCAAGGAAACTTCTTGGCTTCATCATTTCACAAAGAGGGGTAAAAATTTATCTAGCAAAAGTAAAAGATATCTTAGACATGGAACCAACATAGACATTGAAACAAATGAGAAGATTAAGAGGAAAGCTACAGTCCATCAGAAGGTTCATAACTCAGTTATCGGATAAGACTCACCCCTTTTCACATCTTCTCCATAAAGGGATAACTTACAAATAGGATGACAAATGTGATAAATATTTTCAATAGATCAAGGATTATATACCAACACCTCCAGTGCTTATTCCACCAATACCAAACAAGCCACTGATCCTACACATATCAACAACACAAGTATAATTAGAAGCTCTTTTAGCACAACATGATGAAAACAGAAAAGCAAGAGCTATATACTACATCAGAAAAACCTTGGTAGGATATGAGATGAACTATTCACCCATTGAGAAAGCATGCTTAGCGGTAATTTTTTCTTCACAAAATTTTTGGCATTACATGTTGTCATACCAAATCAAGCTCATCGCAAAGATTGATCCATTAAAATATCTGTTATCCAAAGCAACCCTCATTGGTCAAATGGATAAATGGGTAATGATCTTGATAGAGTTTGACATAGAGTATGTGGAGCACAAGTAAATCAAAGGATAAGTGATAAAAAACTAGCTAGAAGAAGCACCCATCTATGATGAGAACCCTTTAATATCTGATTTCCCTGACAGATTAGTGATCCTTACTAATCTAACAACTCATTGGAATATGCACTTGGATGGATTGTTCACCCAACATGGATCAGGAGTTGACATTATTTTCATACCCCCCAAGGTGACTGCATCCCAAAGTATTATAGGCTATCATTCCCATGTACCAATAACATTTCTGAGTATGAAGCATTGGTCACAGGTCTCAGGATAGAAGTTCAGTGGAAGATACAAGAGATGAAAGTCTATGGAAAATCACAACTGGTTATCAACCAAGTCAATGATGACTATCAAACCAAATATGACAAGCTCACTCCTTACAAGAAGATGCTGGAGAATAACATGTAGAAGTTGAGAAACCAACCTCACAAACCCTAGTGAAGATCCGCATGCAATAACCTGTCACAAAGAATGAAAGATGTACATAACAACAAAGATGCTTTGCAAGTCTCAAGCTGAAAAATGCATTAAGAGAATTGATAATTACAATGAGATCACTCCTTAAGAAAGGAGATCGAAACCTAAATGAAACCCTAGTGTGCACACTTAATAATTAGTAAATAATTATTAATGTACCTAAGTTTAGCTTAAGTAAACCTAAAGTGATAAGTGACTTAATTAATTAACCAATATGATTAAATTAATTAAGTGAAATAACTTATTACTCTAACACCCCCATTAAGATGAACTTAGGGAGTAGCTAAAACACTAGGAAAAGATGCATGAAAGAAAATATGGGTCCCGACAACAAGGCCTGATTAGGTACCCATGTACAAATGAAATGAAAACTAAAGTAAACAGGGTAAAGGAGAAAACCTAGTGGGAACAAAACTCCTCCCCAGAATAGAATGCAAAAAACAACTAAGTGATGAAATATGGAGGACTCCATAAGACCCCCCAAGGACACCATCCATCAAAAAGATACATGAATGAACCCCCCCAGAAGAGAGGAAGAAATAGACCACATAGCCCCCCCCATAATGAAGTAGCTCTAGAAAGACTGAAGAAACTGCATCTCTTGAAAGAAGTCAGAGGGAAGAGGCCTCATGAATGCAATCTCTAAAGGTGAAGCAGTTGCAGCCCAAGATGTCTCCATAGAATTAGGTGTGACCTCAACCAATGAAGAAGTCAAAGTAGCTAAAGAATGAAGAGAAACCTCCAAAGATGAATGATCAACTAGGTCCTACTACACTGAAATAAAAGAAACCACATCTGTAGTCATAGAAGTATCAGCAACTGCAACAGAAGGTGGAGGAGATGGAATGGATGGCTCAGGAACTGGATCCGAAGTGAGAACACCAAAGTTCAAGTATCCAAATGTCTCCTCTGAATGATGATTCACACTAGAAGTGTGGTGAAAAACTGTAGGAACAAAAGAACCATCAATAGAAAAATCTACAAAGGAATACAACTGAGATGAGTGATCCACCACCCTAGTAGCAATAACTGCTCTACTCTCCAAGTCTTTGATGATAACTGGATAAGGTGTGAACTCCAAAGATCTCCCATTGCCTCCATGTGTGATTTGATATATGGAAAGAAGGTTGTTCATCAAATGAGGAACACACAAGACATCCTAAAAAGTGTTGTCCCCAAAAGTAATAGACCCCTTCCCTGTAACACTCATGTATGCATTATTTCCCATCAAAATAGGAGACATAGTGTGAGACTCAAAGGAAGTGAACATAGATTGTGAAGATGCCATATGATGAGATGCTCCTAAATCTAGAAGCCATCTCCCTGATCCAAGACCTGAAGAAGCACAAAGAGCATGTCCCTTCATATATGATTAAGTATGTAACCAACTTTGCCCCTATCATGCTGATCTAAAGAAGAAGAATGAGGGGAAGGAGATGATGTAGACATCCTAGAAGGAAAATTAATCTGATGTTTCCAAAGAAGATGCTTTAGCTCATCATTTCCCTTATAGCAATTATGTTCTCCATGTCCTTCCCTCTTGCAATATGCACATGTAACCTTATCCTTCTTAGATGATTTCCCCTTAGAAGAGGAGGATGAATCTAAGGACTCCTTTTGCTGCTCATAAGATTTGGAATCATTTTGTTTCTATTTCTTGCCTTTGCCTATAGAAGCCTTCTGATCTCTGGGCTCCTATGATGCAATGAGTGCCTTTGATGAAGAGGGCTTCAACTTGCCCATGCTATCCAACTTGGCCTACTCTCGAGTGATAGAAGATGTAAAATCATCAAAAGAAGGCATAGTAAATCTAGTACCAAGTGCATCCCTAGTGGCATAAAAGGTAGATACAAAAACTAAATAATCTGGTCCAAGCTTAGAAAGAATCGACAGTATCAACTGAGAGTCTTCCTTCTGAACACCACACTGTGAAAGCTAAAATCTGAGAGACTTAAGCATTGTGAAGAACTCCTAGATGCTGTCAAAATCCCTAGGATTTAAGCCAATAAGCTCATTCTCCAACTGAAAATCTCTCATAGTATCCTACTTCCCAAACAAAATCTCCAAAGTAGTCCAGATCTGATTATTTGTAGTGCAATACTCTATATGGAAGAGTAGATATGAAGAAATATACAAGCATAATGTCCCAAAAGCCTCATCACATCTATTAAACCATTTTCTCTTTTCAGCAGCACCTGTAGGTTCAATCTCTATACCCATGGTCACCCTGTACAACCCTTTATGCTTTAAATGGATCTCCATTTGTTTTTTCCAACCAAAGTAGTTGAATGAAGTAAGGGGTGAAATATTATGTGAATCCATGTGTATACAACATTATATACTCTCAAATAAAAAAATAGCTATTTGATCACAAAAAATGCATAAATTGCATGTTTCCCAAGAAAATAACCAAGAAAATAAAATCTGAGATCAAATAAGAATATCAGATACCTGGTAAATATTCTAGAAAATCAGGTCTTAGATATGTGTAGAGCACTAAACCAACTTTTCGACACCTATTCATTTACGCAAAACGGTGTTCGCATGCAAACGTTACGCCTCCCAGAGTGAAAACAATAACTTCTGACTTTGACAGGAAAAAAAGGCATCAAAATGGAAAATTGAAAAAAAAATTAGTACCACAACATCATGCTCAAAACTAGCTTTTTGGTGATATCTCATTTTTAGAAAACAAAGATCGTATGCAAAATATACGCTTGATTTCGTGAAAGTGCTCTAAACTACCCAATAAACCCTGCTGGCCCTTAGGGGCTAAAACAATTTCGACCCCTAGTCATATGGAAACTAGGGGGATGGTGGCTATGGGATGGGGATGAAGCCCTTGGTCACCCATGTGACCACATGCAGGGGCTGGGAAGTCGGTGGGGCTTGTCGATGGTGTTTTCTGCACAACAACAACTCATACAGAATATGATATCCTATCTCTCTTGAAAGGTAAATCTCTATGGGAAAAGAGATAACCCCAAGGTCTCTAATGTCAGGTCTTGACAATGCAACAAAAAAACTCAGTGATAAATGTGAAAATTTTGGTAATCACAATGGGACCTTACTACGAGCAAACACTGGATTTGGAATCTATCAGATATAAACAATAAATTGATATTTTGAAAATTGATTGGAACCCTAATAATAAAGAAACAACAAAAGATAAAGGTTTCAGAGATAATTCTAAGACTACTTCTAACCCTAAGATTGAAAGTGCCAAAAGATAAAATGTTCAAAATGGACCGATCTCTCATAAACTATTTTCTGCTTGACCAAGATGAATCTGCAATTTTACAAAAATAGTGCAATCTTCTAAGGTATTTAAAGATTTTCAAATCACAAAAATTCACTTAGCCAATTCCATTGCAATTGAGATGAACAAACCCTTATAACTGAACTGAGCACAATTTTGAGTCCAGGCTAACTTTGCAAAGTAGCTAACAATCAGCTAATTGCAAAAAGTATGGACTAGAGATAGCTGCAAACATTCCAAACATGAAACCCTAAGCATTAGCAAACCATTTTACCATAAACTTATAAGCAATTTGAAAGATAGAACAACAAGAATCATACTAGATGAAATTCCAAAAGATAGATACCAAACACAATATCTCTCTTATATTAAATCATCCAAAGTAGCAACAACTCCAACTTTCTGTTACAACACTTGCTTGAGAATAAACCCTAAGTCGCTTAATATCACTTATCTATTTTCTCTCTATCCTACTATATGCCTATCTATCTATCTATATATTAAAATGAGGCAACATGCCCATTTTATAGAAAATCCCTAAGATAGGTCGGCCCAAAATATGATTTACAATAAAACATGACCTACAAGAGGTCGGCCCAAAAGATATTCGAACACATGAAATGTTCCATTGGCACCAATTTCATCCAAAACCGCCAAGATACCAAAAAGGTTGGCCCAATACATGTGGATAATGGGAAGCAAAAATCTCAATGTAACCCAATATAGCTACTCCCCATATTTGTCCTTAGCTCAATCTTCTTCACCATGTACAACCAACAAAACTCTATCCAGCTTAGCAACAGGTGGCATGGGAAAAACCCTAATTCTTCTCTCAAGGGACTTGATATCATCTCTCACCTGCCTAACTGCACCATCCCAATTGGCCTTATTAGTCAAGTAACTATCCATGAATGCAATATAAGTTGCAACATCATCCAACTGATGTCCAGTAACTAGTTCTTCACTGATTGGGGAATAAACATCTCTCCACCATTCCCTAAGCTGCTCCAAACTAAGATGTTTCAGAGCAAACTTCTTCCTTCCAGTCATGCCTCAAAGAATGAAATGCACTTATCATAGATACTAGTCAAGGTATCCTCAATCTGCCGTGCCTGCTTATGGATCTTTTTCAAGGCCCTCTGCCTCATTTGCAGGATTTCAAACCATTCCCAAGGTTTAGAAACCCTTAGAAAAGGAAGAATCCTACACTTTACCAATTTATCTTCAGTGAATCCCATGATTGTTATGGTCTTTTGTAGTAAGAGGTCGGTATCCACATTATCCTAGGCTAAGACAACCTTTAACCAATCCACTGATCTCATTGCATCTCCTCTAGTTGATAGAATGCTCTTAATAGCATCATCTCCTTTAGCTTGGACACCCTGCAACCAGGCAACTGTAGCATGTGTGGTGCTCTTCATCTTCTCAAGCTCAGAGATTGTCTCCTGAGATAGGAAACCTGCAGCAGAGGAGGAAGAACCAATGGCTTGCAAGGGTTTCATCAACTCTTGCAAGTACTTCTTCAGTTTCTCATTCTCCCTCTCTAGTTCATGCCTCGTCTGCACAACCTTCTTCAACCTGCCCACAATCACAACACACCTTCATATTCTTCAATTTCCTACTCCACAGTAGCATTCCCCAAGTCAACAGTTTGCACATGATAGTCCTGGGAAGTCACATTGTCCCTATCTTTGTTTGGAGCAGGGGTAGCAATGTGAGCCACTCTGTTACCTAACCCATCTCTTTCAATTCGAGACATAACCCTTGCTTTATTCTTAGTTTTTTCCTTCTCTACATTAGCCATGAGAACATCCCAATTAGGAGGAGCATCCTCCACTATCACCATTTTTCTCTTCAATTCCTTTTCTAACCATCTTGGAATAGTAGACCCAATAGGTACTGTATCTTGCTTATCTTGCCCTTGCTCCTGCTGATCAGAAGTTGCATCCTTTTCAACACTTGGCACATTGGGAATGTCCACAGTTGGATTCTCTTTCTCTTGTACTTGTTTTTCCACAACCACCTGTACTGGTGAAGGGGCTCTAGCTGGTATTTCTTCCTCCTTTTGAGGAGACTTGTTCATTTGTTCCCTCATAGGTGAATCTGCATGTGATACTAAGGGAGACTGTATTACCTTGTCAATCTCCACCTCTGCATTATAGAGGTCTCCTTCTTGAAACTCTTCCTCGCCCAGATCCTTAGGGTTTTCATTTTTCTTTGGTTCCTCCTGTGTGTTATCAACATCCTAAGGAATGGAGGCATTCACTTGCTCAACAACAGGAATACTAACTAAAACATTCTCCTTTGTTGCAATATCCCTTGGGGAAGAAGTCCTTGACCTCCTCATGTATACTTGTGTCTTTTCCCCCAAGCTTTCCACCTCTACCACTGGTGGCTCAATTTCCTTGTCAACATTAGGAGCCTCCTCCACCTTCTGTGATAGCTTTGTGATTCTTCTTCTCTTTATCAATGGTGGAGCACTTTCCACTTCCTCCTCTTCTTCCTTATTCTTTTCAACTTCCTTCTTGGAGGCATCTCTCCTCTTCTTGGCAACAGGCTTCCTCTGTTTGCCTACCTTTGCAGCCTTCTCCACTTGAATATCTCTTACCTGAATTCTGAAAGGAGAATCCACCTTTTCTTTACCCTTAAGATCTAGTTCAAGTGAACCCTCAGAAGAAGAGTGACACTCTAAGTCCCCCATCATATCATAGATACATGGGACAACTTCAACCTCCAGTTCTAGCATCTTGTGCTTCAACCAAATCTTGGTATATTTGATCACTGGGGCCATGAATTGGTCCATCTCAGTCTTTTCCTCTTCTAACCAATCAACTTCTCCAGCTGGCCTATCTTTTACCACCTCATAGACATGACCCTAGATTATATTTCCATCTTCCTCTACCTGGTCAGGGATGGCCTTTACATTGTATAGCCTCACCAAATCCACTGGAAATCTAGAAAACTTCTTATTTCTTACCTCAAACTCATCGGCAAGGTTAACCCAGTAATCTTCAATGTGAGCCTTATGGCTATATTCCCTACTGGCCTTATTTTGAGCTTCGCCAGTGATTTCAAACCTTGCCCTCTTGGAATGGAAGGAGAGACCAAGAGTACTCATCTCCTCCTCAGAAGCATGAGCAGATTGAATAGAAGCACAAACCTCACCCATTCCTATCTTTAGGGGAAAATCATTCCCAAAACTTGTCTTGTGCATCTTTCCCTTTACAACATTGTCGAAGTCACAAATCTGCCTAGTGACTTCCAACAATATGACATGATTAGTAGGGTATTTGGGGAGTCTGTATGGAGCTCTCTGAAAACCATCAATTCTAATGTATGAGAATGTTGGGAACTGGATAAACCATGCCCCATATCTCTTTATCAATTCCTTTTCCTTATCAAAAATTCTCATATGTTCTGTGCTCTAGAGCAATCTAGTGATGTACATTGTGAAAGCATCATTGGATCTCCTGTAACTCCCTCCAGTCAGGTGCAACTATGGATATACTTCATAGATGGCATCCTACCCAAAGATACCCCTAGTGCTTAACCCCTTGTATGGGTGAAGTCTCGCCAATGAATACACTAGGTAAGAGGTAATGGTAAAAGTCTTGTTTTGCAAGAAATTGCATAACTATTCACGAATCACAATGCTGATGGCACTTGCCCAGTGATAGTCAATTCCCTACTCCATTCTAGCAATTATATTAAACATCCAGGTCTCGAACACACCTGCACTCTTCAATCCCACCAACCTGTTGAGAAGAGTGATGACATTGTCGTACTCTCTCTTGAACTTAAGCCTAAATAGTTTCTTAGGAAACTTGGAGAAATGGGATTTAGGCTTCTCCAACCAAGAGTTGATCACCTGTTGAGACTTGACTACATTCTCCTCATAATACTTCCTAGCACCATCCTTGTCAAAGGTTGCAGCAATGGACATAGGACAAAAGCAAGCCAAAATCCTGCCCTGGGGGCCAATTATCCTTTGTGTCCCTCTATCATAATTTCTGGCACACTCAAGCATTAGCTCATAGCACTACACTGTGGAAGGAAAACCTGCCACATGAGCCAATTCGGAGTCTACCATTCTTTTTGCCAACATAGGAGGGCTCGGTGCTGACATCTCAGCCTTGAACTCCTCATAGTCCCACATGCCTACATTTGTGTCTGTGATTCCTGACCAAATTGAGGTTAGCTTGCTCTCAGGAATCTGACTCCTTATGTCCAACTTCACCTTCTCTGCATCTGTGATGGCAGAAGTCTCTGCACCTGGGTTTGTTGTCTTCCCTTTTCCTCGACCAGCAACATCTTGTCCTGATCCTGCCTACAAACACATAAAGATGACCACAATTAAATCCACAAGAAACAACAAGTGCAGGAAATTATTACCTCAAATTTCAGGATTTAGCCTCCCTAGCAGACTCTACACTAGAGAGGATTTTTGAGAAAATCTGGACCAGGCGGATTCCAGCGAACCAAGCATGAAAAATCCCATAATATCATTTTAATCCATCAATTAACAAAGGAAAACCATTAGAAACACTTAGCATAAGCTCATTTGATCAATTAGATACATCATCAATAAACAGATTCTCCCATAACCATCAAATTCAACCTTTTTCCCGAAAACCCGGAAGAATCCGCTAGAGATGGATTTTGGTGAAAACAACACCAATTACAACTAACCTGAGAAAAAGGAGGAGACGTGGAACATCCGGAGGAAGTGAATTTTGGCGAAAACCAAATATATCATCATCAAAGCGAGAAATCGGTAAAATGACCTGACTGCGGACACCAGAAAAATCCAGAGGAAGTAGATTTTGGCGAGACAGACGAAATCGAGGAAAAGTGGTAAAAGAGAAAGAAAGAGAAAAGTCGAGGAAATCCGGGGAAAGCAGAATTCTAGGAGGACCTCGAAAACCCGAACCTGTCCACATTCTCATTACTTTCACCAAAATGATTCAAATAACACCGGATCTAAAGCCTGTACTCCGAAAATAACTTAACCTAGACCTCCAACAAATGAAACACGAATCCGGAACACTCCTCATAGACATTTGAAGAGGATTGGCCACACCCTAGGTCAATAACTCTAAAATGTTCACCATGAAAGCATAGGGAACAAGGCACGACTTGCTCACACACCAAAATTGAGAGTCTTAAGATCAACGCAAGCAAACACCCAAACAAGAAGTAGTACCAGACCAAAACCAAACATCAACGACCAACCTGGCGGACTGGTAAAGCAACGCAAAACCACCAAAATGCCCAATGATGACACACATACCCAAGGAAATAAAGAAATCATGAAGGACCTAGAAATAAATGAAGGAAAGCAATTCAAAATCAATAGAGTAAAAGAGCATTCCTACATACCATGGGAGCGAAAACACTGGAACTGGTGACACTAACAGACAACCGCCGAATTCACATAGTATACAATCCACGCACATGAAATGCAAATGCATAGTCCAAATGGCCTCAAAAATTTCAATCCAACAAAACACCAAAAGCTCCAAGACTCAAGCTCAAATGATAGAAAATGAACAAACTCAAATGATCAATTACTTCCCAAAATCCAATATATCAAAGCCCCAAAACATCCGCACAAACGCCATTAATGCGGTCGACAAGATAGCCACAACCGCAAAAACCCGGGGATTTGACAGGGTGATGGACTTCAGGGAAATCCGGACCATACGGATTTTCCCAAAAACAGGGTAAAAGGCAGCAACTTCGGACATCGAAAGGAAACCGGGAGAATCCGGCCCAGGCGGATTTTCCTGAAAGCAGTGAAAACTTCGGAACAAAGTCAAAACTCAAGATTTTCAATAAAAATCATAAGTGTACCACTTCAATTGGCAAGATTGAGATTAAAAAATGAACCCAAGCAAGCGAAAACCCCCAGAAAAGAAGGGCCAAAACACCCAAAAGTGAAAAAAGAGGGTCCCCACTTTAGTGGGGTGTGTGTGCAAAAACTGCACAACAGGGTTGAGCAGAGGCGCCTGGGCACCGATATGACTGGCGGCTTGGCGCTTAAGCCTGTGGGGGTTGGCTGAGGCTAGCGACGATTTGGGGTGGCGATGGCTGCAAGGCGGCCACCTAGTGGCCGATGGGTGGCTGCTCGGCGTTGTTGGAGTTTTATATGGGAGACTTCAGTGACGGATTAAAAAATGCCCTTTTTAAAAGAAATTTCATCAATTTTTTGCCTCAAACTACATGCTGGGGAGGCCGTACAACCTCTTTAGCAATTTTTTTTTTTGCCTTTTTGTCAACTTTCTCAGAAATTGACAAAATGACAAGTGTGTTTCTAGGGTTTTTGGGTGCTCTAAACGTGATGGCGACATCCGTTTGGCCCAAAAATGCACAAAAAAATTGGTTACCCCTAGATCTTGCAAAAAATATGCCTAACTAAAACCCTTGCACTTGAAGATCACTATAAGGCAATATCTTTCAAAAGATGAATAGGCAGCTGCAGATTTAAAGCTTTGATACCATGTGGAAGTTGAGAAACCAACCTCACAAACCCTAGTGAACACCTATATGCAATAACCTATCACAAAGAATGAAAGATGTACAAAACAACAAAGATGCTCTGCAAGCCTCAAGCTGAAAAATGCATTAAGAGAATTGATAATTACAATGAGATCAATCCTTAAGAAAGGAGATCAAAACCCTAAATGAAACCCTAATGTGGACACTTAATAATTAATAAATAATTATTAATGTGCCTAAGTTTAGCTTAAGTAAACCTAAAGTGATAAGAAACTTAATTAATTAACCAATATGATTAAATTAATTAAGTGAAATAACTTATTACTCTAACATCTCAAAGATATTTTTATAGACATAATTTTTGAAAAGATTCCTCACATGAATAATAGAGTAGTAGATGCCATGGAAACAATTGGATCACTACTAGACATGCTGAACAACATTCTTCAGTGTGAGTTCTTGGTAGAATAGCTTCTTGTACCAACTTTCGAAACCCTTGAATCTAAATTTTCATGTGTCATTGTTGGTCCTGGATCCCCTTGGTACCATGACATCTTTACTTACCTTAACAAAGGAACCCTTGCATCAAATATCACCCTAAACCTTAAACAGACATTTATCAAAAAAGCATCCCGATTCGTGATCCTAGGTGATACCCTTTACCGTTGAAGCATCGAAGGGGCATTACTATGATGTATTAACCAAGAAGAAGCCTTAAATTCCTTTACAAAAGTGCATGATGGCATATGTGGGTCCTGTTGATGGTTAAAATGACACAAACAACATTAAAACATAATATTTCTACTCTATTTCTCCTGAAAAAGAAAGACAACATATAGTAGCCTAACTCCCAAGGTCCTGGTAGTTGGTTCTCAACTGTCTGATGTCACTCAATTGGTTCATGCAACTGTAATGTTCAAGGGGCCTGTGCCGGTAACAAAAGATTCAAGCTATGACTCTTTTTATCGAAATAGTTCCTGTAAATCAATGGGTTTTAAATAAAAGAAAAGATAGAATAAAGGGGTAAACCAGTAAGTATGAATCAACTTTATCTATCATCTAGACATATATCTTCAATAATGAATGCTTCTTCCAATTAGATCAAGAAAACCATAATATGACACAATCTATAGCGTACTCTATACCATTGTATACATTTTAGGTGCTTAATTAACTTCACAATCACATATCACAAATAATTCAAGGACTTTTCAAAACAACACACATTCATTCATCATCAAGATCATAGATCAACAGACTTTAATAACTTCAATTCAATGACAATCTAACAAGATAATCTTTAAATCTAGTTTCTTCTAATGACTTTCATCACATAAGAAACTATCATGCTTCAGCACAATCACTGGCATTTAGATGGATTATAACTTATTAACCTTATCAAACAAAACAACTCAATGCAAACTCCATATTGCGTAAACTTGTAAAAACTATTAACTGTAAAAGATCAAGTACAATATATCTCTGCAAAAACTCTACAAAATTCTATCTCCTAGCATTAGGTAAGCCAATCTAGTTCTCAATTAGCCAAACTTTACAATATGATACCCACCTGGTATTTATAGATATACAAAAAGTTTGAACCTTACTTCTATTTTAGGCTTTCCACCTTTTTAGGAATTTAGACTCTCTTGGAAACTCAGATCAATTTGATCTTGAGTTCTTACATTAGACTTTCAGTCTTAACTAAAAATAGAAGATAGAAGAAAAGAAAACATGCACCCCACAAAACTGTTACTACTATATGCATGCAACATGCAAAGAAGGAGAACATCATGCATGTAAGGATTCATGCATGCGAAGCTGGATCTGCTAGGAACTCATCATAGCTGGTGAAGACTTACTGTAGAGTATCCATCTCTGGCCCATCAATCCAGTCATCTTCAAATTTAATCCAATCCAGCTCAGCTGCAACAAACTCCTTCATACTTTTCACCTTTATTAACTCTCTCCCAGCAACTTTTATCTCCTCTTTGACCTCTACTAGTTGATCTAACATCAACTCTCCGCCATCATCTCCCTTTTGCATAAGTCCTTGGAATCTTTCATCCCACTTTTCCTTTATTTGATTAAAAGGCATGCCCTCTTTTGTAAATGCATTTATATCTACAATAATGGCAATAGCTGCTTCTAACTCTTCCAACTGCTCAGTCAAATTATTTACAGTCTCTTGAATCTCATTCTTATGCTTACACAAAAATTCAGTCCTAAACCGGAGTATACGAGAAGTTTTCTCTACAAAATTCTTGTTGTCTTCCTCAAGTATGGACTATTCCAGAAGAGTTGTTAGAGGCAATATACTCACCTTTTCTAACTTCTGACTGTATTCTTTGTATTCCTCTTCTTGCTTTTCTGATGCCTCAATGTATTGATACATCTCTTTAATCAACCCTTTAGTATCCTTGTAGGCTTCAAATCCTTTCACTAAAACCTCTCCTACCTCTTGGTTCAATTTATCTATCCACCTGTCTACCATCTTTGCCTTTCCTCTAACCTGCACCAAATCATCAACCTCCTTTTTGCTTAGCAAAATAGGAGTCTCAATGGCTGCTACTTTTTGTGACCTTGGAGAGGAGACACTCTTCAAGAATGAATGTAACTGATCCAATTGAGCTTTAAGCTCATCTTTCTTTTGTTTGTCCTTCATCATTCTTGATTTAGTTGTTGAAGCCACTACATCAATTAGATTCATTTGTTGATTCCTAGTGGGTCTTCCCAAATTAACCATACTCAATTGATAGTCTGTTAGCTGCATATCCCCTACCTCCTTTTCTGTCAAAGGCATGGCACATTCAGTAACTAGCTCCCTTTTATCTGTGAGTCTGGTAGAATGTAAGATTTTAGCCTTCTTCTTAGGCCTTTCTTGTTTAATTCCCTTCATCATGTCCTCCCATTTAAGAGGTTGAGGAGGTGTTCTGGCTCTCTTCTGTAGGTCTAACTTCAACCATATAGGAGCACTAGGAGCAGTCATCATCATGGAAGAGGAAGCAACAATTGTAGAGGGTGGCTAAACATTTACCTTAGGTTGAGAATCAACCTTTGCTTTCTCTTGTTGCTCCTGCAGCACATGCATCTGCACCAACTTCTCAGCCTCTTCTCTATCCTTTTGTTCTTTTCTCTTCCTTCCTTCCTCTTCTTCTCTTTCTTGAACTTCCTTTTCTAATCTTTCTTTTTCCAAAACCTTTTGTTTCTCTTTTTCTATACCCTCTATTTCTAAGGCCTTGAGCTTCTCTGCCTTTTCCCTTTCTTCTACAGCTTGCTGTTTCTTTATTAGCTCTTCAACATCTCTTTTCTTTCTTAGAGCTTCAGCTTCTTCTTCTTTCTGTTGAGCTTCCTCTGCAAGTTTCAGTTTAGCAACCAGGATTTTCTTTTCCGTCCGGTTTCTTGCTTTCTCCTCCTCAAGATCATGGATCTTCTGTATCAATTCTAACTTGTCATTTTCTACTTTGACCTTGAGCTCATGCTCTCGTTGCCTCATTTTCTTCTCTACTTCATCAGTTGCTGCCCTTGTTTCAATTTGTTTTGCGTTTAATTGCTGCTGGTGAAGTAGAGCATCAGCTTGCACCTTAGCATCCATTTCCTTTTGCTTCTCCGCTGTAGCCCTTGCATCAGACTTCCTTTTCTCCTCTTCAAACATTTTCCATTGCTCTTCTTGTGTTAGAATCTGCTCAATAGTCCCCTCTAAAGGCATGTTTTCTTGCAAATCCTTTTCTAACAGATTTTCATCTGAATCTATCTCAACTTCTACAAATTCTTCCTCCACTTCTTTTCCTTTAGCAGCTTTAGCCATGGTATGAAGAGCTCCTTCTTGAACCTCTTTACTTTTCTTTCTTGTGAGTGGGGCTTGGGCGGATGATTCACCTAAAGTAGGTGTTGAACTAGCAGATCCCACTAGAGCATCTCCTTCTTGAGCTTCTTCTTCTTCATCGACCACCTCAAGTTCTATTTCTTCAACATCTAGAGGAAAGAATTCTAATGGCTCCTTGGAAGGTGTCTTTCTTTTAATTCTCTTGTATCCTTTACCCTTCTTAAGGTCTGGTCCTTGAGGTGCTTGAGCTTTCATCATCAACCATTGCACACTTCTATCCAAAACTGTTCTTCCAATTTTCTTAATATCAATTGTTTCTTCCTCATTCCAGTCTATTGGATCTAAGCTTTTGGTGCCAATGTTCAAGGCTTCATATGAGGGATCCAATATAATTCCATCATCCGCCAACGTGTCAGGAATATTTTCTTTAACACCCAACTCTACCATAAGTGCAACTGATAATCTTTCATAATTCTTCTTTCTCAAATCATATTCATCCTGCCGATCACTCCAAAAGTCCTCTAACAAATTAAAGTGTCTAGTGAACACTGAAGGTAATAAGGCATACTTTTTTTTCCTTGTATCAAAATACTTACGAGTTGTATACAATCCCAATTTCAATTGTATCAACTCATTACAAACCACCGTTGCTCCCTTCAAGTGTTGACAACCATATTCACCCAATTTCATGGGAAATTTATGACATCTAGTTTTATGCTTGATCCCAAACCTAGCATTAACTCCAATAGCTTGATACACAAACTCCATAAGCACTATTCTATTACTGTAGCATCTTGGAAGTAAATGTGGGTGTCCTTCAAAACCAAATAACCTGAAGTATGTAAATTTGGGGTATTGGATGTACCAACTTCCCCATTCAACAATAAAAGCCATAGCTTTCGGACTCAACCTGTATCCTGCATCTCCACTCAACCGATTGATGACCACATATAAAAATGCATCATTGACTCTTCTGAAATGAGTCTCAGCAACTTGAAGAGATAATTGATCATAATGTTCCCATACCTTCTTCTGCCCATCCAAGGCTCCTATTATACCTACTTTGTTTAATCTTGGGAAAATCCCCAATCTTGCTACAGCATAAACCACATAAGAAGTCATGAAGAAAGATTTAGTCTGTCTGACCTTTGTGAGCTAATCATGTATGGCATCAGAAACAATCATTGACCAATTAAACTGGTAATCACCCTGAAATATTACTTGAATGAAATGAAACATCCATTCCTTGAAGTGGAAGGTGTCCCTCTTCCCAAACACTCTGTACAACATTAATATTAAGTCAGATACCTCCTTCTTGAAATCTGCCCTCTTTGGCTAGTCTGCAAGCTTGCTTAAAGATTTCTTCTCTGTGTTTAACCATTTTTTGTTTAAGTGAAACTTATTGGAGTCTTTATGCTTGCTATATTTCTCCAATGCCTCTACTTCAGTTAGTTGCACCAAGTTCTTGGGATTAGGAACATTAAATATACTTTGGAACATTTGCAGAGTAAGATCTATAATCACATTATTTTGTGAATCCATGCTTAGTCTTGTAGCAGGATTGTAAGTACTGGATACTATCAATATCAACTCCAGACACTGAACTGATAAAGGAAACATAGTGATATGTGCAAGACCAGAGTCAACAATCCTTTGTGTTCTCCCTATCAAGTTTTCTCATTCTGCAAAGGTCTCTTCATGTAATTCTTCAAAAGCTGTACTGGCCCAGATTGGTATCCGTGATATCTAACTAGTCTGATTCCACCTTGCTCACTTTCACCACCGAATTCCTATGATCATACCTCAATGTATAAGGCAGCTATTCTGGTTTCACCTTTGTTATTTTTGGTGCTGTCTTTGATGTTCCAGCTAGTTGATTCCTTCGAGCAGCCTCTCCTAACGTTCCTGACATCTTTCAATTTTCCTGCAAGCAAACCTCTAATTAGATCTTTATATATCATCATAAAACATGCTTTTAAAACATACTTGTTACACATACATCGGAGTCGGAACCAGACAAAAGCTCAAAACAATCTCTTTTACAACACTGCCGGACTCGGAGCAAAAACTAATAAAGATACTTCACCTAATAACAAACAGGCTCGGGGTTGGAACCGGGATAGTGGTCGAAACCGGGATCGGAACAAAAAAATGATTTGTTTTTCTTCCAATTTTCCAATTTTCATATCCAGTTTCAACTCCACCTCCGCCTCCGTCTAGGTTATCATTACTTTTTCAAAGAAGAATTTTATTACATTCAGAGCCGAAAACGAGATAGAAATGGAATCGATAACTTTCGCAAAACAAAATTCTTAAGTTCATAATCTATTCCGATCCTGCCTCTGCCTATGTTAACATATACTTCAAGGAAACCTTTTAGAACTCGGAGTCAGAAACGGGATAGAAATGGAATCGATGACTTTTGTAAAAAAAAACTCTTAGGTCCATAATCTATTTCGATCCCGCCTCCGCCTATGTTAATCATGACGTCATCAAATACTTTATTCATTTTCAACACAACTTCATGATTAAAACCTAGGTCACTATAAAATGGAAAAGGAGCTTTAAAACTCTACACTCATATGACCGTGGGGAACAATTTCATTTTAGGGCCATTATTTAAATCTTATTTAACTATGATCATCAAGCGATACGAAACCCTAATCTAACAAACTCGATAAAAAAAAATAGGGCACGGGTTTAAACCTTGCCATCTACACATACGACGAAACCCTAATTAAACAATAAATCTAATCTACCCTAACTCACTGTAAAATCTCTAATCTACCTCACTGTAGATTTCTAATTTTTAACAAATGCCATTAAAAACCCTTAATCTAATCTAATCTACTGCAAACCAAAAACAAACACGACGCAATCACGATTAAGACGTGAAAGCGACTACGCCTAAAAATAGAAAGAAACGACATGAACGTACAAGAAAACAAAGATTTAAAGCAAGAGAAACAAGACCAGACAAGAACCTGCTCATTCAATCATATCAATAATCATAAATTTGCCTTAAAACAAAATGATTGAACACACGAGCAAATATAAAGTAGAACACAACAATCACGACCATAAATCAACAAAGAACAACAAAGATAAGAAACCTACCTCAAACACAAACAAACCCGAGCTAACTTTCTGAATTGATTTCGCACACAATATCCCTTCTCTATCTTGATCAATTTGCTCAAACAAAGTTTGCCACTGCTCTTTTGTGCGCTTATATTTTTAACAATAACAATAATGATCGACTTAACCCTTAATAAAGGTAAATATGTGGATTTCTACCTACACCAACAACCACCATTAATTCATTAAAGCGTAAAAAGGCGGAGTCGAAACTGTAAGAGAATGAACACTTGTTTGCAGTGCAGCTTCAGTCAAAAAGTCAATGACAAAAAGTGGCGTGGGTGGAACTAAAATGGAAATGGAATCTCAAATTTATAAAATTTCCAAACCCCATTCCCATTCCAGTTCTGGGTTTGACAACTAAAAACAAAACAAAAGTAAAAGCAAAATGTAAAGTAAAAGACTGACCTAATAAAACAAAACACAAAGACTGAGACTAAGCAAAAATAAAAATAGCGAAGGCGGGATCAGAATAAATTGTGATTTTGCAAATTTTGATAATAACCATCCTAATACCCACTCCGGCTCCGCTTCCGCTAAAGACCGAAACAAAAGCAAAGAAAAGATTGTTGGGATAGAACCAAAAACAAGCCTCAAAAGAACTTTCAGAACCCGATTCAATTCCGATTCTGATTCCGATAGACTCAAAAAACAAAATAAAAGATAAAGAACACAAAAAGGGGGACCCATTTTGACCAAGGCAAAAGATGGGGTGGTTATGCAGGGCATAATAGGTACCATTCTAGCGGTATGACATTAGATAAGAAACTGTTGAGGATGGGGTACTATTGGCCAACCATGGAAAAAGAAGCTCATCAGTATGTGCAAAAATGCATCTAGTGTCAATAGCATGGGGATCTGATTCATGCTCCAGCTCAAGAATTGCAACCAATGATCACACCATGGCCTTTTTCGTAGTGGGGACTTGACCTCATAGGAAAAATAACTCCAACCTCATCCAATGACCATAAGTTTATCATAACCACCGCTAAGTACTTTACCAGGTGGGTTGAAGCCATTCCTATGACCTACATAACGAGGAAGAAAATAGCCAAGTTTATCCTGAATTACCTAATTAGTCGTTATGGTATACCACATGCTCTCATCAAAGACAATGGAACCCCATTAAAAAATCAAGATGTGAAAGAGTTGTTCCAGAGATTCAATATCCAACATTGATTCTCTACACCATACTACCCCCAAGGCAATGGCGAGGCAGAAGCAACAAATAAAACTATCCTGAAAATACTAAAGAAAATAGTTAATGAAGTTGGTCATGACTGGCATCTACAACTAAATCTCACTCTTTGGGCTTATCAAACCAGTATCCGTACACCTACAGGAGCAACCCCTTTTTCCCCAGTCTATGGATCAGAAGCCATCTTGCTATTGAGGTTGAGCTCCCATCATTGCAAATATCACTAAAGAATTTGATAACTGAGGAAGAGTACAGAGTGTCTCGACTGAATGAGCTAGAATTTCTGGATGAACGCCATCTTGATGCCCTTAATCATTTGTAAGTGTATCAAAACTAACTGAAACAAATCTATAACAAGAGAATCAAATGTCGGTCATTCTAGGTAGGGGATCTTGTATTAAAGAAAAATCAGAAGAACCTTCTAGACAAAGAAAACAAAGGAAAGTTTGAGCCTGACTGGTTGGGTCCCTTTGTCGTCACAACAAGCTACGAATCAAGAGAATACCAACTGTCAACCCCTGAAGGTGAACCCTTGCAGGATCCAATCAACAACTTGTATCTCAAAAAAATGTATGCCTAAACATTAGGGGTGTAAATTAGAAAATACAAAAAAATCAAAAAATGATCAAAATCCAAAAAAACGAGAAAAAAGATTGAAAAAAGTAAAGAAAAAAATCATTCTCTAGTGAAAACCACTTCGATGGCGCTTTGGGAAAGTACCTTGGTGAAAACATGGCAAACAGGTGCCTTGTGTAAATAAGGTATCTCCATTTATTTTTTGGCTCTTTTGACCTATCATTCTTTGTATCACCATTCATCCCCCATCTGTGTCCTTATCATGGCTTATCACTGTAAGGTATCATGAACTCTTTAGCACTACTTGGCATATTCCCAAGATCAGTTTGTCCTTCCTTTATCGAAGTAGGCTAACATATCACACTGGGGGAATTTCGTTATGCATCACAATCAGGTTCTTGTATATCTTGAGGTCATGGGACATCTTATCGAAAAAACCAAAAACATTTGCAAAATCCTGTACAATGAAAATCCAAAAACATTCAAAAAATTGAAAGGAAAAATCCAAAACATCTAGAAAACATAAAAATCCAAAAAAATCGTCTCTTGTCGAACTACGTTGTCTCTGAGCTTAAACCTAGGCAAGGCCATCATTGATGTGCCCCCGAGACACTCTAGGTCAGTCCTTTAGCAATCCATTGTAATTAGCTATTGTCTCTTATTTGTTCATATCTTTGTCTTATAAATGGGTCAAGTCAGTCAAACTACATGGTCTGTGTGTGTATAACGTAGGCAAGGCTAATCTTTGATCAACCCTCGAGACCCCTAGGATAGGTCTTTAGGTTAGGTTCTTGGTCGAAATTCAAAAATTCAAAAAACCCCAAAGCATCCAAATATCTTAGAAAACCCCAAAACATCCAAATATCTCAGAAAACCCAAAAACATCTAGATATTCAGAAAACCCAAAAACATCCAAATATTTAGAAAATACAAAAACATTCAAAAAATAGAAAACACAAAAACAATAGAAAATATTCAAAAGACCTAAAAAGCTTCAAATATTCAAAAAAACCTAAATAGCCTTAGAAAATTGAAAAAACCTAAACATTCATATAAAATTTCGAAAAGACCAAAAACAGCCTCAAAACATTTCAAAATACCAAAAACATTCAAATATTCTAGAAAATCCAAAATTCCATCCATCCCATCTTGCTTTCACCCATAATAATATTTCACCCATAATAAATTAATCGCCACCTTCACCCTTTGGCAAAACAAGTAGAAAACAAATATGGCAAGTTGTAAAGTGCGAACTCAAAAGTCAAAATTTAAAGTTTAAAATCACAGGTAAATGGGTCAGTGAAGTTTACGGTAACGACTCATTTTAGCATCATCATCCTAACATCAAACAACCCTCTGATCAACATGTCCTAGGATGTATCCTTCCTACAATGGGCATCAACATCAGATATCACCTAAGCTAAACTTAAACTAGGCAGGAGCTATAGATAAAACTGACTGTTTGTATTTGATCTTTTCTTATGATTTATCTTAATGACCCATTCCAAGGACCTCTCGATGATGTCTATCTAAAATTATTTAGAGAGAAAGGAATGGGACATTGATCATTATCTTTCATTTGCCGTGTTTGTGGATACTCTTGTAAAATAATCTTGGCACATACTTGCTTAGTTGTGTTTAGAAAGGTCATTTGGAGTATGTTGTTAGCTATTACGTATGCTTTGATCCAATATGTTATAAACTTCTAAGTTACATTCCAACAAAATTTTCGTATGTCAAGCTGTGAACAAGAACTATCCTATCTACTTGTCGAGTCAAAGTCCATTACACTAGATACAAGGCTATCTTGGTTATCAATACCTTGATGCATTGTGTCTATGTGTTATATCAAAAAATAAGGAACACCGAGAAATACCAATCCCAAACTATGAGCACCCATCCTACATTTCATCTTGCATTCTTTTACATTGTCTTGTCACCATCTCTAATAAAGTCTCAATGGATCATGGACTTGTTGGATCTTTTGAAGCAATCATCATCGGCAATGATTATTCATTCTTTATTCTTCTATCTTCTCTCTATGCTAACCTAATATCATGACACTCAAAAACATCATCAATTTATCCACCCTACATCCATAAACCATCGAAATAATCATTTTCATATCACATCACACATTCTGCATTATCATTTAAGTTGTGATGAATAATATAGATTTGTTATTCTAAGCATCTTAAATCATTGCATATCATAAGAATTTGCATTCATCCATTTATATGCATTCATCATCATAACATGCATAGAAAATATACAAAAATAAATGCATCCATATCATTTGCATCCATACTATCTGCATATCATAAACATCCATCCATATCATATTGTGAAAAGATAATGAAAAACAATATAACATTGCATCCATCCATATCATATCATCGCATGTCACATAGGCATAAAATTAAATGCATCCATACATGATCATGTATAAGAATCCATATCATATTCATCCATACATGAAATAAAATCAGCACATCATAGCATGAACCATATGTATCCATTCATATATATATCAAAAAATGTGTCATGGTAAAAAATATGGATCAATGTATGTATATATATAATAAGTACTATATCCATGAGGCTGTTAAAAAGGAGCCCATGAATGTATATCAGTATAAAGAATGGGGAAAAATAAAAAAATGTCTATACATCAAAAATGCTAGCCTTGGTGGCTTCTACCCTCTCTAGCCTGCCGCTCAGGCTGAATCTTGACATGAGGATGCGCGTCACTGTGTTGTGTAAAATCGGGCAATCAAAGAGTCGCCAGAACATCCTTGTGATAGTGCTACCTATAATACATAGCCTCCATACCAACCTCTTGATACAATCTGGCCAAAATAGTCTAACCATGTGTGGCTCCTACCATAGCATCTATTTGTTATCATCTCACAACCTCCTGGTCTCTCTCTCTAGTAACAATCTGAACTCTCTGAAGAGTCACATCCCTCTCAGTTGTCACTATGACCTCTTGCTATCGAGCTTGGTCTTGCTCAGCAGTCACAACCAAAATTTGTTGGCGGGCTTGATCCTGCTCACCTATCAAAGCTTGCACGTACTGCTATAGCTGCTATATTTGTGCATCTCTAGCATCCAGTGGTGGTGGTGGTGGAACTAGTTGCTATTGCACTACTGGAGGGTACTAAGGAGGCTGCTTTCTGACTAGAGGAGCCCTTAGAACCTATCCATCATGGCCATCCTATCCTTCCTATCATCTATCACTGACACCTCTAGATCATGGCCTCCCTCTAGGAGGAGCCCATGCCAGATTTGTAAGTTGTTGTGGTGGCACAAACCATGTATCATAAGCAGGAGTGGTCTGAGAAAAAAGTTGACCCTGATCATATTCCTAAGGCTGGGAAACCAATTGGTGAAAACTCTCAATGACTTTTGGTGCCAGAATCGTCGGTCCCCAGGTGGGAACCTCTCTAGCAAATCTCACAAAAAGAGCCCTGTATGCATCATCGGGCCTGTCTGTACGTCGCCAAAATATCTAGCCACTTTGTCAGGAAGGTATCGCTCAACCATGGTATGCTCTCGACCCATATATATCGAGTTTTTTGGGTGAAGTAAAGCTACTATATATCATCAAACCATGGTGGCATCTGAAGTCATGACCGCTACTAGAACATGATCATATCATCAATCACCCATCGCTAGCACAAGAGCCCAATCGGTCCTGTGTGCTTGAGTGTGATGGCACCACGATATCTCCATATGATGAGATAATCTGGCTCCATGTCCATCATCTATATAATCGATCGAAGCACTGCAATGTGCTCCCATTCCTAGATATGAAGAAGAGTCACACCTGCATCGAGGGATCTCCCATCGCAATACACAAAGTCATGTAAATCATGGTACATGGAAGCCAACATCACGAGCCCCCATGCAAATAGAGTCCTCTTGTACAACATCCGTTGCCAAGCCAAACCCCATCCTAGAATGAAGAATCGCCTACATTTTTTTGGAGCCACCAAACCTAAAATGATGGCCACGACAATCAATCTAAAGGTGGGCATGTGAACTTTGTACGTCTCTAAATTAGTTTGCAAGGTGACCAACACAATATGGTCCATATCCATCACCTCTAGGAAGGCATCAAATCTAGCATCAGGATCATAGATCATGTGATCACCATGGATAGGCAACCGCAATATCTTCCACACATCCTCTAAGGTCACTATCACCTCCCCTGTTGGAAGGTGGAAGGACGAGGTCTTGTTGTGCCATCTCTCGCACAACGCTGTCATCATAGCCAAATGTGTCCTCACAATAGGAGCATATGTGATATACCACAATCCAATCTCTCCCAGGTGCTCTTGGCATAGCTCTGACAGATCACCCAAAATATCCAGTACTATGCGCCTATGCTCTCTCATCAATGGTGGGAAGATTTCCTACAACCATGAAGTGCACTGCATCAGGAAATCATCAAAAAATTGAAGTTATTTAGAATTTTTGGCTAGGAAATAAAAAATGCGTCGCTATTTACAAATGCGTTGCTATATTCAAAATCCAAACAATGCCCAATGCATTTCAAAATTCAAATTGAAAAATGCATTGCCATACAAGATGGCATCGTGATTTAGAATTTGGCCTAACGTAACCCTAACTTTCAAATCGACAAGTGTGTCGCTGGACAAGCCCATGTCGCTGTTTAAAATTTGAAACCCTAAATTCAAATCCGAAAAAGCGTTGCCCTAGACATATATGTCACTATATATCATTTGGGTGTCACTGATTGAAGTTTGGGCATCGCTATATAGCGACGCCCCCAAATTCTAAATTCTAATGCCTAATAAATGCATTGAAATTTCAAATTGCAAATGAAGTTTTGAATCACATACTGGTGGTCCTGCGCCTAGAAGCCGCTAGAACTCACGAACTCGATTAGAGATGTGTATGGGAAGCTCATGACATGCCATTTTGTCGAAGGGTCAGAGCTCAAATTGCAAGAAATCTTTAGGTGTGAATGCACAAATGAATTAAAAATGACCCCTCTTGGCCTATTTAAGCTAGAAAATTAGGGTTTTTTGCCCATTTAACCTTATTAATGGGGTTTATTATCATTTTCACCAATTTTCCCAAATTGGACATACTTTTGCATCATTTTTTGTGTTTTGACGTTATTCTTGCATCTTAGAACCTTTCTAAACCCTTGGGGCAGCTTTTGAATGTTTATCGAGAAATCAACCCAAAATTTGAAATTTTCGCCTGATTTCTCAAAGGGGCAGGGTGTCAGTTTTATTCTTCTGTTGGGGCATCTAAAAAATCAAAATTTTTTTACTTTTTGATTTGGACAACAGTTTTTCATCCGAGAAGCATTGTTCTTTGAACCGAAGCAACATGTACCTCACTTCAAAGAGGGGAAAAATGTAGACACTGAAAAATGTCCTAATCAACATCATACACTTGAAATAGGTTTATTAACATCATTTCCTCTTCATCCATCTTCTTTTCGCTTAATTAATTCAATTAGCCTAGCTAATTAATTAATTACATCATTTTCGTCCATTGGCCTAATTAATTAAATTGGGTTAATTCACCTCTTTTCACACTAACACTTCATCTCATTAAATTAAATAAATAAAAATATTTAATTTAATCTCCTAAGTCATCTTATTTAATTAAATAACCCTAAGTTAATTAAATATCATTTCACCCCTCCCCTATTTATTAAATCATCAAATTTAATAAATATCTCTAATTCCTCTAATCCCCTAATTGCATAAATTAAACCTTGTTTAATTAGCAATTAAACTAGTTTTCCTCTAATCAAAGGGAATATTTCCATGGAATATTCTTTATCCTTTTGCATAATTAAAACTTTGTTTTAATTTTTAAATTAACCTTTTTTCCTCATCCAAAAGAGATATTCTAAGGAATATTCCCTCTCCTCCAATCAACTTACTTAGCTTCAAAAGCAAGTTACCTTTGACCTATGTGAGCAGGTCAAAAGTGTGTTTGTTTGAGGTAATTGTGAGCCTTTGATTAAATTTCATCATGCATTCTCATCCATTGATGAGAATCCATGATCTATGCCTCTTATCTTCTTCATCTTGAATCGTTGATTAAGCTTTTTGATCTCAACCACCCATTCCTCATTTGCTCTCCTATAAATAGATAACTATTTGGAGAAAAATAAGAGGAGTTTTGATTGCAAACTTATGTTGTTAAATTTAATGACACCCATACTCTCAATTCACACACATTTAGCTTATTTTTAGTTTATTTTAGTTGCATAATAGCTTAGAGCATCCATTAATGGCTTCCATGCATTCATCTTAGTTTGTAAATAAATCAGGATTTCATCTTTTAGCATCATTTTAGCTGAAATTAGATTTTATTAGCTTAGCATTAGTTTAGCAATTGCATAATTAGATCATTTATAGCATAAAATCATGGTAACTTAGCTTGCATCATGTTTATTTTTAGCAGAATTTAGGTTTTCATCCATCAAACACCATGGTTTCATCGATTTTCTTCCATAGAATTGACTGAAACAAGCTCATTATCACATGGATTGGGAAAGGGTCGTCGGTCCATATCAACGTGACACCAATTCCACAACATGATAAATTTCAATAGATTAGAGTAGATGTTTTCTTTAAAGCTTTCATAAATTTAACATGTTAGGTTTCTTGATAAAATGTTTACTTTCAATTTTGATTGATTGATTTTGTTGAGATTTGAGTACTCATGGCTTCTTTATGCTTTGATTCTTCATGGATTAAGTGTGATTAGGCCCATACCAGTATCCTCATGATCAACATTCTAGTGCTAGAAGGAGGGAAAACTGATCATTTAACCATATTTTAGCTCGAAATCCATGTTCATGCTATTTTGCAGGTTGCAGTGACACTCAAAACACAAAAAATGACACCATCTCAATAGTCTTGCCATATAGCAATTCCCAAGTAATTTGATACAACGATGTGTATTTAATTGGCTGAAGCTGATTTAAATATAGTGATGCTTATTTAAATTTAAAGTATTGTGGAATGCAAATGGTGCCACTCAACTTCACCAGACTGGCACTTTCAAATTTCAAACCGTGAAACATTCATTTATAGTGATGCCCATCAAAATAACAACATAATCATGCTCATTGGTCTTTCTGCAGAGTGATGCCCAAATTTCAAATTGTGACGCCATCGTGTGCAGTGATGCTCAACCAGGGTAAGAAACTTCACATTTGTTTTTTGACATGTGACTTAATTTATTTTGATTATTTGATCACTGATTGATGTCTAACTATGTTTTCATTGTTATACTAACAGGTTTTTTCAAGTTTAAAGGCATGGAGTGAAATTGAAGAACTTCTCTTCTATCTAAACATTCTATAATTGTAACTAGCATTCAACGCTTTGGGGAAATTATAACCTAATTTCATGCTTTTTTAATTTTAGTTTTAGGCAACACACTAGTTTTCCATTGGGTCTAAAATGAACGTTCAAAGTTGGATAAAAATGAACCCTCACATCACATATTTCAATTGGGCTTAAAATTGAACAAGGAAAACTCATCCTTTAATTGGTGCTTAAAATTAACTCATTATTGCTTTGAGGGATAAAATTGACAATTGTTTGTTTTGTTTTGTGGTTTTCAAATTTTCCAGTGAATGTGTATGCAATTATCTCATGCCATTAGGTGATCTTTAGAAATAGAGGCATTCTCTATCACGTTGCAAAATTACCTCCATCTTTCAATTTGGGTTTAAAATTGAACAACCATGCTAGTGTGAGAAAAGGCATAGTGTGTGTTCTCTCTGTGTGCATGCAAACAAAGATGATCAAACTACGGATGTACTTACTCGCTATTGTTCACCTTTAGAGGGCCTACCTTGGTGGGAAAAAGTACTCACCCCAAGGGAATGACCCAAGCGGTAACGAGCATAAGCCAAGCTCTTCCAAACCGCTGTATAAATTTGTGGTTGCAAGTAAAGTTTGAAATCAACAAGGTGATGCATGATAGCTCTCCCCCAATATCTTTATGATGTGTAACACCCTTTTTCTAAGGGTTGGGAGACCTCTTGAGGGAGTTTATCATTGTGTCCTCTAAATTAGATGCCCTTATTATGAACCCTTGTGTAGTAGCCACAAATACCTTAATATTTGTTGATGTTAAGAGGTTGGACCTCTGAAGCCATCCCACATATTTGGGATTATTAGTAAAGATGAAAAGTTTGTCATGTGGGAGATTCATGATAACTTGAAGCTTGGCTGACCCATAGAAGTGAGTGTCATGGAGGGGATCCAGTGTGGTCAAGCTTCTAATCATCTACTTTGAATAAGCGTAGCTGGAGAAATCCAATTGGGAATACAAAAATATAGCCATTTCCATCCTAGGGTTGTAATGCCTGTGAGTCAGTTTAACACTTTGCTTGATTTCAAAATGATCCAAAAATAAACATTCACTATCCAAAATTTCAAACACTTTGGCTTAATATGGATTTCTTGAGTTAGCCTTGATATTATTGCTTATCGTAAGGATTTATCCTTAGCGATTTCTAAACATCTTGACATTAATATCAAAACCATATTTACCAAAGGTAACATAGGCAATTGTGGCTTTAATCTCTTGATTTTCACGAAATGGACATTGTGAAAGTTATGATGTTTTTGACATAAACATCTAGTTTGAAAACATAATCAAAAGACAAGTGTTTGTGATCAAATCAATTCATTTAAGCAAAGATAAATTTACAAATGAACCCCACATGACTATTTGGAGACCAATTGCTCCCGTTGAACATATAGAGGTTGAGAAACCCAACCTCACAAGCCCCAAGAATCACCTGCATGCAATAACCTATCACGTGCAAAAGATATTCAAAACCAAAGAAGATGTTCTGTAAGCCTCAAATTAAAAATGCATTAAGAAAATCAATCATTACAAAGAGATCAATCCTTATGAAGGACATCAAGAAACCCTAAAGGAAACCTAAAAGGGAAACCCTAGTGTGCACACTTAATAATTAATAAATAATTAATTATTAATGTGCCTAAGTTTAGCTTAAGTAATTAAAGTGATAAGTGACTTAATTAATTAACCAATATGATATAATTAATTAAGTGAAATAACTTATTACTCTAACACCCCCCCTTAAGATGAACTTAGGAAGAAGCTAAAACAATAGAAAAAGATGCATGAAAGAAAAGATGGGTCCTGACAACAAAGGCCTGATCAGGTACCCATTTAAAAATGAAAGAATGAGGTAGAGAATAAAACCCAATGGGACAAAACCCCCCTACAATGAGATGACCTATTGCAAAGAAGCACTGGAAGAACACTGGAACCTGAATCCGACAAGTAAGGAAATATACTTCTATTTACTATTGAGATCAGATGAGAGTCATTGATTGACTCAAGGAATCATGATAAAGCAACAATAGACCCGATGCCACAAAACACTCAAAAAATCCAAACTGGAACAACCCTAGAATCTATGAAGCAACAGTATATTATTGAATGATGTGATACTGAAATGAAGTGAAAAGATGCAAGTTGCACCCTCCCAACTGCCAAAATATCCAAGTAATCTTTGAAACACCCATCGGGCCAAATCTGGAATAACAATCAATATAGGATAGATAAAAAAAAAGTGCATGAATAGAAACGTAGAGCTCCTCAATACCTTTCCAACGCCACAAAGATAGCGAAAATTAGAGATCGTGGCAAAACGTTATGAGCTCGGAAGCAAAAAATAAACATCTGACTTCAAACAGTAATAAATTCAGCTAAAAAGAAAAATAATGAAAAATAAAATGCATCACAAGATAGTGCTCGGAACCAAATTTTCGGTGATATCTCGTTTGCGAAAAAACAACTCTAAACGCAAAAGTTATGCCTGATTTCGTGAAAGTGCTCCAAAAGGGCTCAATAAGGCCTCAAGAGCAACCTAGGGGGCTAAAAAAAATTCAGCCTCTGGTCCTATACGCGACCAGGGGATCGTGGGTAGGGGGATGGGGTGGAGCCCCTGGTCACCCATGTGACCTCGGTGTAGGGCTGAAGCGTTTGGGGGTTGGGCGCATAGCGCCCGGTCTCCCATATGACCATGGCTTGTAGAGGAGGGGCTTGTCGGGGTTGAGCGGGTGACAACAACGGTTTAAAGGGGTGGTGCTGCCTAGGGCCGCTAGGTGGCATGGCGGTTGTGCTCCTCTTTTCTTCTGGAAGTGCAAGAATAATGCATGGAAAATGATTTTTTTAATTTTTTTCTAAAATATGTTCCTCGGGATGCGTGCTGGGGAGGCCGTACAACCTCCTTAGTAATTGTTTTTGCCTCCTGGATCAATTGCTCCAAAATTGATGAAATGACAGACATTTCTAAGGTTTTTGGGCACTCTAAACATGATGGCGATGTCTGTTTGGCCCAAACATGCACAAAAAAATTGGCTACCCCCAGATCTTGCAAAAAAGATGCATGTGGAAACCCTTGCACTTGAAACTCACTAGAAGACAATATTTTTCAAATGACGAATAGGAAGTGGCAGATCTAAAGCTCTAATACTATGTAGAAGTTGAGAAACCCAACCTCACAAGCCCCAAGAATCACCTGCATGCAATAACCAATCACGTGCAAAAGATATTCATAACCAAAGAAGATGTTTTGCAAGCCTCAAAACAAAAATGCATTAAGAGAATCAATTATCAGAAAGAGATCCATCCTTATGAAGGAGATCAAGAAACCCTAAAGGAAACCTAAAAGGGAAACCCTAGTTTGCACACTTAATAATTAATAAATAATTAACTATTAATGTGCCTAAGTTTAGCTTAAGTAACTAAAGTGATAAGTGACTTAATTAATTAACCAATATGATATAATTAATTAAGTGAAATAAATTATTACTCTAATATAACAACTTGATCTTCCAAGTGTTATAATTCAGCCAAAATTTGACTTCATTGAGGGAGAACAAATGGATATTATCAACAGTTTGAGAACCTTTACTTTTGAAACTAAAGAAACATCCAATCAGTGGAGAATTATTGCAACTATCTTGGATAAAGAAGAACGAAGAACAAATATTTTGGCTAGAAGGCCCATGTTACCATCTCTCGCATGGCAATAATTATCTTCTTCTTTAATGATCTCACACAAGATTAAAATCCCCAAAACAATATCTACAGGTCACCATTCTAAGCTCAGGCATCTTGAACAAAAAACATCTTTTGGCAATTCATAAGAATAGAAACAAGATAGTGGAAAATTTTTATAGACATGCTTCAAGGTATAATCCAAAATTATATGCTTTCTTTTGGAGTCAAAACCCTGGTCTTTTTCATGATACTGATTTTCTCTCGTAAAATCCAGGTCCGTAAAGTGAAACTACCTTGGTCTTATCAAAACAAAAGCTCACTTTACCAAATGATCTCATGCAAGGTAAAAATCCCCAAACGAAAGTCAACTGGTCGTCACCATAAACTTAGACATTGTAGTGTAAACACAATCAACAACCGCTTTGAGGCACTCTATGAAAACATAAACAAATTGTTGATAAACTTTTACGAATGCGCTATAAGAAGAAATCCCAACCTATACACGTTCTTTACAAGCCAAGACATTCAACTTTTTGAAGATCCATAAGTTTTCTAAAAATTCATTGGGTCTTTAGGATTTGAACATTTTAGAGGTCTAACATCATTCTCGCTACCATGGTCTTGGAAAACATAGGCTCATTCTAAGTCAACATTGGATCAAACATCTCATCCACCCCTTCATCACATTTCATCCTTCACCTCATCTATCTTTGCAAAATTTTAAATACACCAACACTTTGGGACTTAAAACCTCAAATGAAAATTGGATAGCAACTCACCACACAAAAATGGCTTCATTGAAGGACTAAAGTGACATAAATCTCCTCAAGTCTTGAATGTTGTTTGCTTGATTTTCTTGAAGACCTACAAGGGTTAGATATCACAAAGAGTATGATAACATAAACATGAACAAAATCACATACACTTTGACATGATGCTTTCCTATAATAATCCTACTCTTGATTTCTCTTTACTTGCTTGATAGTGCTCTTTATTTCCAATAATTTCTAGATAGTCTTCAAATGATGAAATGACTAGGTATTTATATACAATTATTCTAATTTCCCAAAAATTAAATCCTGATAGTTGACATTTGGAATTCAAATAATAAAATTCCCTCTAACATATTAAATTTTGGAGGCAAAGTAGGGGGACTAAGTCACTTAGGGTGACTTAGTCCGAGTCCTATTTTAAAAAGTTGAAGGTGTCAAGAGTAACATATTAAATGTATGTATTGGTTTTTCACATGGTTTTTCTTGGTAAATGTCCAAATGGGCTATAGAATGTATAATTTAGGAAATTAAGTGTACAATTAGGTCTAATTACTTAAGGGGGAGAAAAAATAGTGTGAAATTATCATGAGTGACAATAAATGATGCTACATGGTATATTGTTGTGAAGTCATGATGTTTTAGGAAAATTTGTGTTGGTAGGTATTTTGATCATGCAGGTGTATGTTGTAATTAGGATTGGAGGTGGGAGCTTGTGGAGGTTGTTTTGTTGAGTTGTAGTTTTGATGGGCAATGTATTGATTGTGTGGTTTGTGAGTATGAACGTTAGATGTAGGTGGTTGAGAACAATGGGATGTGTATGGGGATGTTTGTGTATTATTCATTGGATTGAAAATGTTGAGATTATTAGGTGGAGTTTGGTGTTGATATAATGGGTTGGTAATGGTGTTTTCATGTTGGATGTTATTTGTGTTAGTGTTCAAGTTAGGTGATGGTGCATTGAAACATTTAGATTAATCACGGAAATGGGAGCAATTGTTTTACTAGATGTTGTGTTATTAAAAGGGTTGGTGATCTACATGGTGTATGTGGGAGTGTGAGTGTGTACAAGAGGTACTACCACTTTAGTAGGTATGGTTGTCTATGGGATAGCTATACAAATTTGTCAAGATGTGACATGTGATGAATTAATGGGAGGATTATTAGGGTGTTATAAAATAATATTATTATTTGGTTGCATGAAAGGTGGTATGATGTTGTATGTAAGGTTTAGGAAATTCACTTACTAATTACAACCCATAATTGAAAAAATAATTTAATAGAACAAATTATTATAAAAGGTGCAGAATAAGATGAATAATTAAATTACTTCCATTTCTAAATTCAAATGGAATAACATACATTAATGAATCGAAGTATATCAAAACAAGGTTGTACCTTCATTCATTTTTAGCCATGTAGGCTTACACATGAATTATCATCTCCACAATACATTTAAATTCAAATACTGTAATGCAACTAAAGAAATAATATCATAGATGCACCCACAAGAGAACCATAATGCAAGAATTTTCATGAGTGGAAAACCCTCATAGGGATGAAAAACCACTCATAAAAATGCCCCACTGGCTTAATGAATTGTTACACTGACTACAAGATGCCTCACTGGCAATGATCATACTATCTCATTGACATGATCATTTACAACTTCATTACATGTTTCTGATTAAAAGATTCATCAACTACAGAGGGTCACTCTGTTGCTCTACATAACTTTTATGTATCAAGATCAACCTAGGTCTCATCCTCTAGCAATGTAGAAAAAGTAAGTGCATATAAAACTTCTAAAATGTACTTCATCCCAAGAACATCCAATTTGGAAACAATATGAAAGTCTATATAAAACCTAAGGTTCAAAATACTAGTTTACTCCAAAATAGATGGTGATAGGAATCTGAGGTCCATCTATTTCACATCACTTTTAAGAGACATTCCTAAGATCTTATAAGTCAAGATCATAAGGTTGTAGATTGTACTATCACAAATAAAATATAATCAATACCACGCTTGTTAAGATACATGATGCTAAAAATTGATCTACCTTCTCATTTTCATATTTTGCATTCAAGAACTTAACTCCACATAATTGAATTGATGTACCGGTCAAGGGTTTCTCAAAAGATTACCAAGAATATAATGAGATACTTATCTAGCTAAATCAAAAGCCAAGAGGTCTTTAATTCAAGAATTCCCTTCTAAGAAAAACTTTAATTCTCCAAACCCCTACTTAAGACAAATTCACAACTTCAATTATAGACCTTTATTTTTTCACATATGACAAGTTCAAATGTTGTCAAAAACTTCTTTCTATTTAACTTAATTGAAAAACTATTATCTTCTTGAATCCTAGCAAGATCTATCCATAAGACAATATCCAAGAAATAGGTCTATCTATCTTAAAAGTAAATGTTAGTAAATTTCATAGGATTTCAATCATTGTGCATGTTCCTTTTATTAAAATTTATTTTAATAAAAAGGACTATCTATCTTAAAAGAAAACGTGCACTAATTTCAACAAAGTTTTCAAGTAAAAGACAAAATGTCAGCATTTTAAGACTAAAATAATTTGCTCTTAAAGTTACAGAATCATAACTCAATTTCTATGTTTATGATTCAAATTTAGGAATACTAAAAGTTAACACCATTGGCCACCCCTCACCTGAATGACAATTATTTATCTAAAGCTCTAGACGAGGTTAGATTTGGAGTTTGAAAGAGCCATTGTGTACATTTTAGAAAGTAAGTATTTTCAAACAAATACGAAGTAGGATGTCCTACTTGTTCTCCAAATGAGAGGGGAAGTGACCTGGAACAATGGTTCCACCAAATAAGAAGGGATTTATTGAAGAAGTTAATACACAAGAACCATACCCTATTTTACAAGTCAAGGGATTATGACCAAAAGACATTACAGCTAAACATACAACATTACATCACAAGGCAGTGAAAGAGCCAGCAAAGTCAGTAATGAATTCATCAGTTAGAAGATGTGCATTCTAGTGTAGTGGCAATGGTAAAACTATATACTCATAGACACTTTCAAGCAAGTTAATAACCTACTTCGAATGGACGATGCAAGTTGTGAGTTTTAGATCACACTCAAAATACCAATGGTAAAGAAAATAAAAAGTGTTTCTAAATTCGATAGCTCCCTGCCACTTAATAACCGCCAGGCTGAAATTGAATAAAATCATTCCCTATCGGTACTTTTATGTTGGTTTCCACTTTACTTATATTAAGCTTAAAATGTTTGATCGTTGTAAACTGTATGGTCAAATAAACATGGTGAGTGATTAATTCACTATTTCTAAATAGTATACCCAAACCGATTATAGGCATGCAAGATTGCATCTGTGCGTAAGGGGATATACTGTCATACCATTTTTCTCCAAATGAGATATTCTCAATCTTGTCAGTCAGTATCACGATTTACCATTGCTGAGTATGTAGGCCTTAAAATCATTGTTAGAGAAAACATATAATGTATTCATCGGATAATCAATTTACTATTTTCATACGATCCTTCTTGATATTGATTATGGGTTTTATTCCAACAATTATGTGCTAGGCGCAATAATTTCAATCTTAAAAGGATACAAACGTCTGCAGGTCTTTGACTGAGTAATAGGCGAGGACACCTAACATGACAATGATACAACTTCAAAATTACGAGAGTGGTCCCCCGACATACCAAAATGCAAAGGGTCAAAGTAGGGAAGCAGCGGCATCACGCTAGCTATAGTGAGTGAGGTCCAAATTCAAAAACCTTCAGGTATGCCCTCTTGCCTAGATTATGGAAAAATGGAGGTAGCTGTTGGTTACGGTGAAAAACCAGGGTGAAAACGATTGCATGATACAATTGCAATGTAAAGTCGAGGGTTTTTGTCTTCCTCCCGGGATTAAAAAGAGGGATAATATTCTATCATATAAAAACTACAGGATGATCGAGGTGGCTGACTCTGAGACATGGGTTTAGAAATGATAACCAATCATTCAGAAAATATTGCACAAGTTATAAAACTACCATTGAATTGAAGGTGTGAGCGTTGCATTGATGCACTAATATTACAAGGAAAGATCCTATAGTAATGAGCAAAGAAGACAATGGATTGTACCTCCAATTCGAACAAAATCCATTCTTTAGTGTTGGTGGTAGTAGACCAATGTGTGCAAAGATCAGGGTCCAAACAGGAAGTGCCTTCTGCGTGGGGGATTTGCGGACCATGCCCTTGATTTTGTAAGGCAGTGCCTTCACTCTGACTCTAACTCCACCCCCATCCCTTTTATTGGAGTTACTGTTTTGGACTCTTGCATTCGACTCCAGGTAGAAGTTTCAGTTATGTTTTTACAAAGAAAACAAGAAAGATCATAAAAACAATTGTGTTTTCCGTTATTGTTTCCCCCCTTTTATTGATTTCTCCCTCAAATTTTCCAAAATAACCGAATGTTAGATAAATTTAAGATTTATTTTCACGCATCATTTTTATCCTCATAATAATAATGAAATACCATTTAATAATTGTAATTAAAACTAATATAAAAAAAAAAAATGATTAATTAATTTTGCATCACAATTATCTTTAAAAAGTAAATATTAATTCTAATTTTTTAAATAAAATCAATAAATGATTTAAAGCATTAACTAACATTTAATTAATTTAGCCACCATAACAATAATCTTCCTTATTAAATAAATTAAGACGCAATGGTCATTAAAATAGTATTATTGAATTATAAATTGCTTAGTGAATATAGAGGTCGTGACATTTACCCCAAGGTCAAGGATGGAACATTATTAGTGATGTATTTAATAAGCATTGTGTTGAATGTGGAGGGAAATTTAACTCCATGTTGGGAAAGGAACAAGAAATATTGGTTTGGGTTGGCTGCTAGAATTATTTCAACTAGTTTCATTGCATTAGGGTCATGTTGGGCTTCAACCAACTCTTTGGGTGCTACATCATGTATAAACCCACTAATGCTGGGGATATCTATAGGACTCAATGAGGGTGGTGTTTCAAAACCCCTTGGTCCATACATGTGTGGGGATCATCGTTTGTCTCTTGAAAATAATTTGTGTATATGTTTGTCATGTTGGGATCTGGGTGTTGCATGTTCCCTTGTACTTGAGACCTTATTTATATTGAAATATAAGAGATGCTAAGACCACATAATTTGAGTGATATTGTTGGATGGATGAATGAAGTGGATGCAACCAAGAAGTATAACTATATATTTAGTATTTTATGATGAAGATTTTGATAAAAATGTGTTAAGTTTTGGACTATACTTGTGAATCCAAAGTTAATAGATTTGGGATGATAGTGGAATAGGTTAACTTAGAGGCCTCCAATTCAAACCACCCATAGATATTCTAACTTCATATAATACCTTGAAAAGGAAAACTTCCAAGGGAAAATATCAAACTAAAATAGATATGAATATAAGATCTGGGTAAACTTAATGAATTTGATTTTAAATTACTAAAAAGATGGTAATAATGGAGATGTCGTAGATAAAACCTAAATATGAATCTATAATTTGATTGAAAAGATGTGAAGGATGTAAAATGGATGAGATGAATGATTAAATTTGGGGTACGACTCTATGTAAACTAGTAGGTATCAATTTGGTTTATGAAGGTCTGTGTATAAGATAGTGATGCGGAGAAACACTGACCAACACAAAATTACAGTCATTTAAACCCTTTCAAAAAATAGATTTTAGCTTCTATCGGCAAGTCTTCAGAGAAGTCCCACCGATGACCTCTCATTGGGCTAACATACCCGATCGCTATAGAAAAGAACACTCATGTCGATGTGCTCCGATGTACCGATGGCGCATATCGGCAGGAGATCCCACCCCTCACACTGACGACCACACTGTTATCGGCCAAGCCAAAGGCTTTCAGCCGAGTTATAAATTCTCGATCGGGCAGACAATCGCTACCACATGCCGATGAAAAAGCTATCGACAGCGCTCACTCTCAGGGGTTTAAAAGACAGACGACCCGAACATTAAACTTCTCCCCAATCCACCAGGTCATATTGATCGGTGAGAGAAGACACCTCTCACACCGATGAACCACGATCGACAGAGCAAACTCGTCGCTCGCGCTTGGTATCTTACGCCAACCTCTCTGGTTACTCCGATCGGCCAGCCTCCCTCTACTTACGCCGAAACATCTCGACTTGTGATTGCGGCTGCCCTTGTCGGCTACAAGGTACTTGACATGGGAACTCAAAATGCAACCAGCATAGCACCGAGGCAAAAGAAATGAAGGGAGGCCATTCCACGGGCTTAGAGCCACCTGTGGAATGGCCTCGAGGAAACAACAAAAAAACAAAACCCCGATTCTAAACTCAAAACACAAAATCTATATTACCTTGCAAATGATCTTTTAGATTCTTACACCCACTCTCCCCTTTCAACACAAACGAACAGGCCTTTCAATAGGCTCATTACAAACAGTTGGTTACAACTACCATAATGAAATTACGTGCAAAATTTGGCCACTACGTGCAAAGGAAACACTTCGGCCACACCCTTACCATTTCTAATTTTAGAATTTTTACACCGAGTGGGTGGTGGGACAGCCACCAACCCACACATGCACACACGGTTACAAACAGAAATGGACACCCCCTCTCCCAATAAATTTGGAAGTTTACTGGAGGTGCTCTGCACCATACAACCAACCAACAAGAAAATATTGCCAGTCTCTGGAAATGCACCGGCAACACAAAGCTTCTGCAACTCTCGTGGCTTCAGCGTCACTCGTCAATCTTCATTCGTCGGTAACTAGAATGGTGAGAGACTCCCATGAGTGGAGTTCTCCTCAGGTTTTAACTTCCTGTCAGTGGAGTATCTTCAGGCTGCTGCTCTTAGGGCTGCTCGGCTCCATCCCTCTCAAGGTTGCATCGACCTACCAAAACCAATACCATCCATCTTACCCAATCAGTAGACTCTGGTGATGCACCTACCACCATCTCTTAGTGGTTGCTTTGGGCAATCTACTCCAGTCGTGTCTCTGTTGGAGAATGGTCAAGACAGACCTCTCTTGTCTGCCCAAATACTCTTTCAGGAACTTCTTTCCTGCTTGCAGCTAGATGGTCCAAGCACACCCACAACCAAACATTTCAAATAACACAACAATGGCCACCAAAAGAATTTCCAGTTCTTTACATTTTCTCTTCACCTTTCTTTTGCTTCAATAAACTTCTGCCTATGCAGCGACATAAAACTCTCAATCTTCGCCAGACCTTTCGCTGGCTCTGATACCATTCTGATGCGGAGAAACACCGACCAACACAAAATTACAGTCATTTAAACCCTTTCAAAAAATAGATTTTAGCTTCTATCGGCAAGTCTTCAGAGAAGTCCCACCGATGACCTCTCATCGGGCTAAGATACCCGATCGCTATAGAAAAGAACACTCATGTCGATGTGCTCTGATGTACCGATGGCGCATATCGGCAGGAGATCCCACCCCTCACACCGACGATCACACTGTTATCGACCAAGCCAAAGGCTTTTGGCCGAGTTATAAATTCCCGATCGGGCAGACAATCGCTACCACATGCCGATGAAAAAGCTATCGACAACGCTCACTCTCAGGGGTTTAAAAGACAGACGACCCGAACATTAAACTTCTCCCCGATCCACCAGGTCATACCGATCGGTGGGAGAAGACACCTCTCACGCCGATGAACCACGATCGGCAGAGCAAACTTGTTGCTCGTGCTTGGTATCTTACGCCAACCTCTCCGGTTACTCCGATCGGCCGGCCTCCCTCTACTTACGTTGAAACATCTTGACTTGTGACTGTGGCTGCCCTTTTCGGCTACAAGGTACTTGACACGAGAACTCAAAACGCAACCAACACAGTGCCGAGGCAAAAGAAATGAAGGGAGGCCATTCCATGGGCTTAGAGCCACCCGTGGAATGGCCTCGAGGAAACAACAAAAAACCAAAACCCCAATTCTAAACTCAAAACACAAAATCTATATTACCTTGCAAATGATCTTTTAGATTCTTACACCCACTCTCCCCTTTCAACACAAACGAACATGCCTTTCAATAGGCTCATTACAAATAGTTGGTTACAACTACCATAATGAAATTATGTGCAAACTTTGGCCGCTACGTGCAAAGGCAACACTTCGGCCACACCCTTACCATTTCTAATTTTAGAATTTTTACACTGAGTGGGTGGTGGGACAACCACCAACCCACACATGCATACACGGTTACAAACAGAAATGGACACCCCCTCTCCCAATAAATTCAGAAGTTTACTAGAGGTGCTCTACACCAAATAGTAAGCTCTAGTGACAACAAGTATCTTGATTGATGGAACAAGTGTGTTGAGATATAGAGAAATTGCACCACAATAGAGGAAAGATTTGATAATCTAAGTTCAAATGTAGTACTCTTAACCAAAAATATATGACAATTGGATTTTTGAAGGTCATAGGAAATTGCACCACTTATGCCATAATTTTGCCTTTCTAAGCCACAATTGCACCTATCTAAGCCATAATTGTGCCCATCTAAGCCACAATTACACCATAGAGACAATTGTGATACAACGTTAAATAGATGCAAAAAGCTGACCTAAGATTGAGTTTTCTAACTTTTATTTGATAGAAAACTATGTAGAATGATAATTGGTTGCGCCATTAGATATATAGATGTGAGCTTATAAGGTTCAGTTGCATTGTTCTATTTGGTTTTAGTCTAATATGAGTGTTTTGAGCAAAGTTGGCAAGAAACACATCATATAGTAGACAAGACAGCTATTTAAATTTCAAGGTGATAGGCTAAATGGTATCACTAGTCTGAACAAATGAGACACTTCAAGAAGCACAACCTAATTAGTGTTAAAGGTGTGTCCTACTAGCAAAGGCCCAATTGATAAAATACAGTAGAAGACCACAAATACATGGCTCCACTCTTGAAGAGGGATAGGGGTAAGCGCAAGAAATTGGGTCCATGAATAGGGGAAGTTTTGGAAAAAAAAAAGGTTAGAAAGAAATGGGTACTTTAAAAAAAATATGGGTACCCATTTAGGAATGCGGACCTAACCCTTAGACCGGGTACCCTCTTTAAAACCCATTCTATTTTTGGATCAAGTGCCCATTTTAAAGTGGGTACCTATTCTAAAAAAAATAAAATCAAAACCCACCTTTTGGTTTGGTTTTAGGCTCGGGAAAGGCTTGGTAACCCAACCCTTAGCCTTGGTAAACCATCCCTTAGCCTTGTACTTGCAACTAAAAGACGAAGGCAACGTCAAGAGAAATAATTGACTTTAGCAATATAACTAATATGATTTTTTTTTAGAATTGGTTTACAAAATTAAAACCCATTATAGATCACAATATCTATTTTTCATATATTTAATTTTTTTATGATTGAATTATGTTTTCTATTTTTTAATTAATTTCCAAGAAAACTAGTCCATAAACTTGAAATATCAATCCTTTTTGTTTTTTTAATAACTTTTAATTTTTTTATTTTTTTGTAAAAAAATATATGGCATCAATCTACAAATAATTCTTTATACAATTAAAAAATTCAAAAAATGATTAGTTTAGGTCAAATTATGGTTTTCATACATGAGAGCTTTCAAAAATAACAATTAATAAAAAAATATTTACAAAAACATTATAAAAAAATTCTCATCAATCTTTAGTCTGTTACACATATTCCCCAAAAGGAATTATAAAAATATTTTTATTTAGGTCAAATTATGGTGTCCATACACATGCATGGTATGGTCCTAAAAAAGTGACTTTTAAAAAGTGGTTTTTATACATGCCTATTAAAAAATAATTCATTTAATCTATGTGATAGAATAAGTTACATATTTGGAAACTAGAATCAAAATAATAAATTTCATATTACTAATTTTAAAAATTTAATATGTAAGTGCTTTAATTTTTTAGTCCAATTGTGACAAATTCTGAAAATCAGGAAAAAAATTCCACTTTTTGAATATTTTGTGGACCCAAATTCTTGCACATGCCCATAGTTAGGTATCCAGTGGCACAAGGGCTCACCTTCTTCCTTCCTTTATAGGTTTCTTACACCTCCAAAATAATTCTACCTCACCCTAAGACTACATGTTGGGTAACTTTGTGCATGATGTTGTACACTACACCCCACTAGTGGTAATAACCAAAAGGTCTTAAGTCTTCTAAGTACTTTGGTTCATAGTGAAATCAGTGAACAATGATCACATTTAAGGATGTCCGAGATTGGAGGGGTCTCCTTTGCTCTCTTCACCTATACATGTCTTTGCAGACCAAGGGTCACAAGGCTCGTCTTATAGGACACTAACCACACCTTGGGGTACAAATTTAATTCTCCCCCCTTTTTATAACCCACATGAACACATGGTTGAGGTCATCCTTGGAGTAATGAAGTCCCAAAGTAGGCCTCCTGCTATAATAAAATGAAGAATGATTATTTTGATTCCTAAGATCATTCTTGTATTTGCGAGGGAAGAACATAAATAGACAATCACTTCCTCGTGTAAACAAACAAAATGTAAATCCTAAGGAATTTTTGATCTCCAAGTTCACACTAGGCACAAAGAGAGAGCATACATACCTATGGACTTACAAAATTCATCAAACAAAGTTCATTTACCTAAAGAAATTGAAGTGTTGTCTAATCTATAAAAATAAGACACAAGAACCTACAATAGATAACATTAGTATTTTATGTGTTTGGTTTTTAATCCAATGAATGTCACACCTACATAGATGTATTAGTTCCAAAAAAAAGAAGCAAAAATTAGGGTTAGTTTTAGATCCCAAATCCAAAGGTAAATGGTAAATTTTAAAACCCCAATTTCAAATGTGATAGTACTAATGGATTCCTTATGATTTTTTGATTGATCTTTAAAAATTTCATTGAAAAATGATTTGGTACGAAGAAGTTATGAGCATTTAAAAAAAAGAAAAAAAAGAAATGGTGAATTTGAATGAATTTACCCAACTTTTGGTGCAAGATCTGAAAAATTACTTAATCGACAACAAATAGCTCTGAGCCAACTTTCCAACACCTTTTAAATTTCAAAAAATTGACATGTTATAAAAGTTATGCTCGATTTTGTAATGTAGCCTCTTATAAAAAAGTTAGTAAAACAAATGCACCATTCTAGGACAAATCTTCCACTTTGAGAAAAAAATATGCCAATCTAGAGCAATTGCACCAATCTATAATCAATTGCACCAATTTGTGAGAAATTGCACCAATTTGCAATACATGTGTGCCAATGTGCTAGATAGATGTGTCAATCTAGAAATTGATGCACCAAATGAGCATGAAACATCTAAGACACAAAAAAATCATGAAAATAGGTTAAATTTAGGGATTAGAGAGTTCCATTGAGCGTGCCAAAATGTATGACCTGAAAATTGAATTACAAATCTGAATGATAAACAATAAACAATAATATTCACAATCAAAAGACATCAATGAAGCAAATAAAGAAAACTAAATCAAAATGAATGCAAAATTACATGCACAACAATGGATAATTTACCCTAGCATGACTCCATTGTTCTCCTCTATTCACCTTGGAGAATGGTGTAAGTAGTCCTTGCTCACAGATTTTAGTAGCACAATAGCATACAAGCATTGCAACATATGAGTATATTTTCTCTACATGATCTGAGATATATAGATTGATGATTGATATGTTTGTTTTATAGATTTGGAGATATTAATCAATGGTCAAGATCCAATGAGAGAGTAAGCAGATCAATGGCTTAGAATTGTTGAGAGGATTTGATTGATAGTTAATTATTTGCATGAGTCAGTTAATAAATTTGATTGGAGAGATAAAGATTGAGTGGAAGTGGAACAAAATAGATGGATTAGTGGATTGATCAGTGAACTTGGAGTGAGTGGAAGTTGACTGTATTGATTAATGAGTGGGTTGAATGTTAGTCTCAATTAACTAGTGAGGTGGAAATGCATGGGTAATTAATAAATTATTTATTAATTACATGTGCAAGGTGGATAAATAAATAAAATAAATGATTTTATTTATTTTAGTGGAAATGAATAAAATGAATAAAATGAATAAATTATTTAATTAATTGAAGAATGATTAGTAAATTAATTAAATAATCAAAATTATCTAATTAATAGATCAAAATTGGTGAAATAAGGTAATTTAATTAAATGTGGAAGACAGATTGATGGTACCTAATGATGGAAAATGATGATGTTTTGGTAGAAATATGTTAGTCAAATTTGAGTGCCTATAATATCTAAACCCTAAAATTAGGGTTTGTACTAGTTTGGGGTTAAATTTTTTGAATACATATAAAATATAATATATTAAAATAGAAACCCTATAAATATTGACTGATATCAATTGATATTTTAGGGTTTCTATTGTATTATATTAAATTTTATCATTGTTATGAATTGATATACACCAACAATCAATACATATAAAATTTGATATAATACAATAAAAACCCTAGAAATAATTTTCTTAAATTGATTCATATATCAATTGATATGTACACTAATAATAAATATATTTATGAATTAATATATACTAATAATTAATACATAAATTTAATATGATACAATATTAACCTTAGAAATATCAATTTTAATATCAATATATCAATTGATATGTACACCAACAATCATTACATATTAAATTTAATATATGTTGCTAGTTGGTGTACATAATATGTATTGATTAGTGGTTTACATATAAATTGATATACACCAAAAATCAATACATATGATATAATAGAAATCCTAAAAAAATAAATTTTAACATTGATCAATATATCAATTGATATTAATTATTATGTACAAGTTAGTGTTTTTTTTTTTTTTTAATTGATAAAAATGAGAAAGGAAATAGATCTATTATGTGATGCCCACTTTTTACACGACTAAAAAACAACATGACCACCAATTTCTTTGACTCAACAACATGAAACAAGACTAAATTTAATAGACTACATATGTGCACTTGATGATAATGTGATTATATTACCAACATAAGAACGTTGCATTTCAAATGGGGAGAGAAAAATATATATTGGGTGTGAGATAACCCTACATTGTACATCTTAATAGTGGTGATTACCTATTTGGTTTAGGTGTCTTAAGAAATAACTTGAGGGAAGATACATTCTTTTGTGTAATTCCATTAAGTGGGTAACTATGGAAATCAAGTGATTCAAACATTAGGAAATGTAAGTATCCTACTAATTTGATTGTTACTTTTATTAATTTCTTTTAAAATCTAAACTTCATAGGAAATTTAACTTGTAGGAAAAAAATCATCACTAATTAAAATTATCTATGAAGTTATGAAATAGTAAAATTTACACACTAATTGATTGAAACAATGATAAAGTTTTCTACACTATTAACCCAAATATTTAGTTAATTATATTTAAATTAATTGTTCAATAATCAATTAATTAAGTTCTATAAAAGAATTAGATTGGTTAACAATAATTATACTATCTTACTATATCCAAGAAGCGAACAATTATAAAATTACATACTTTAATCCTTACAATAGTTATTTCAATATTTATATTAAACAAATGAATATTGCTATGTCTAAAACATGACTATTGGTTTTTCAGTTTATTAATTACTAAATTCAATTGATAACCAAAGAAATACTTAACTACAACATTAAATAATTTTAACCCCAAATTTATTCAATATTAATAATGCGATCAAAATATTATATGTTAAATCTAAAGTTTATTAATAATTTTAAAGTTCACCATTTTATTTCACAATTTTTTCCCATACAATTATGATTTCAGCCTCAAAATTTCTAAATTAAATTTAAAATAAAATTAGATTTCTAACTAAACAATTAAAATAGAAATAGTTTAGAATTAAGTAAACTAATAAGAACCAATTTTCTTAACTAATAACTAACTCTCAACTAAACAAAATCCTTCTAAATATTTTCCCCTTTTCTTTTATTATCTTTGGAAATTGCAAATCAAATTAGATTGAAATTTTTTGAACTTAGAGTTTGCTATTTGTTGCAGGTTTTGAAACTTATGAATTTGGTCATTATTTCTCCAATTTGTGTTGATTAAAATTGATGCAAACATTAATTTCCTCCATTTGAAATTGTGTTACAAGTTTATATAGAGAGAGGGTGCCTCCTTGGAGGGAGGGCGGTTGACATTATAGCTGAACCCTCCTTTCAATATAATTTTTATTGGCATATTATTTTCATTGATGTCAAAAGGAGACACCATGCGAGGAAGATTGTTGACATGATGACAAAGGATGATAATGGGAGATGTGGATCTGGTTTTGGAGGTGTGTGAGCAGTTGTATATGCAAAGGAACACATCTAGAAAATGTTGTGTAGTTGACAAAATATTGTCATATTTTTGCAACAATGGCTTCCAAGCATTTAAATGAGAATTTATTGTTAGATTTGATGTGGATTTTCTGAGAGCTTCTCAAAAACATAAATTGTAGATCCAGAGGTTGAAGGATGAGCTCAAAGATGGTTTATATATGCTCTTAGACAATTTTAGAGTTTATTAGTTAAACCCTAAATCTTGTAGTCATGGTGTTGAGTAGATCTTATATTTTGTTGTTGATTGTGTATCAATAGTTGTAAATTGCATAAGTTATAACTTATGCCTTTGAACTAGTTTGGTAACCAGTCCCCAATTACCTAGTGTTCTGGTTGATGGTGTGTGTATGCTTATGGTGAAGATCAATGGTGCACGTTTGTAGGTTGGAGATCAATGGTGCTCACCAACCCGCTGAGTTTTTGGTGGGTCCTAGCTAAGTCATGTAGGACAACGAGGAATAGTGGAGATTGTATGACAATGATCAGACGATAAGATCACTTCATCGAGGATACATATGCATATCAACGAGACAAGTAACTGGTCCCTTCGACATTATGTTGAAAGATTAATGGTGTTGATTCAACTATGATGATTAGATGATGCATGATGTATTGTGGTGGGACCTGATAGGAAGGTGATAAAGGTGGATGGTGATGTGTAGACAGGTGGTGCCTTGTGGTTGAATGATAGACCAATTCACATCGTTGTTGTGAATTGTGTGGCAATGATGTGGATGACAAATGGTGACAACCTGCTAGCTTGTTGGGAATCAGTAGGTCCATTGTCAATGCTTGTGGTATAGGGGGGAATGGTTCAATTTGATGGAAAAGATCTAACAGTGATCACCAAGGCTTATATCTTTTAGTGAAGATCAAAGGTGTTGTTTCAAAGAAGATTGATCTAATGGTTATGTTTTAAAGTTGGGCAATGAATCATGATTGTAGGATCATGGCGTGAAGGCTGTAGATCGGCGGTCTAGATTCAAAGATGAAGATTACAATGGCTAGGTGCATGTGAATGAGGGTTTCACTTGATTTTTGACATAGTGAATGAAATTAATTGGTCTAATTGCAACAATGACCAATGTAATTGGAGATCTAATTTACAGGGTGTCTACAAAAATTGCTAAGACAATAGAGATTGGGATCAAATTGAATGAACATAAGAATATATTAAATGCATATCCAATCTTAGGGTTATATACAAAAGCACATTTAGAAAATGCACCATATCAAAATTTAATGTGGGTGAGGCTTGATGTAGAATTTTTTCTTGAAGAATTAATAAGAAAAACCCTAGCAAAAGGTTTTGGACGATTAGAACACATGTGAGAATCTTGAGGCAATCTCCCCAAGTTGGTGAAAAAGATACAAAATAGAAACATAAGAATATATTAAATGATATCCAATCTTAGGGTTATATACAAAAGCACATTTAGAAAATGCACTATATCAAAATTTAATGTGGGTGAGGCTCGATGTAGAATTTTTTCTTGAAGAATTAATAAGAAAAATCCTAGAAAAAGGTTTTGGATGATTAGAACACATGTGAGAATCTTGAGGCAATCTCCACAAGTTGGTGAAAAAGATACAAAATAGAAACATAAGAATATATTAAATGATATCCAATCTTAGGGTTATATACAAAAGCACATTTAGAAAATGCACTATATCAAAATTTAATGTGGGTGAGGCTCGATGTAGAATTTTTTCTTGAAGAATTAATAAGAAAAACCCTAGCAAAAGGTTTTGGACGATTAGAACACATGTGAGAATCTCGAGGCAATCTCTACAAGTTGGTGAAAAAGATACAAAATAGAAACATAAGAATATATTAAATGATATCCAATCTTAGGGTTATATACAAAAGCACATTTAGAAAATGCACTATATCAAAATTTAATGTGGGTGAGGCTCGATTTATAATTTTTTCTTGAAGAATTAATAAGAAAAACCCTAGCAAAATGTTTTGGACGATTAGAACACATGTGAGAATCTTGAGGCAATCTCCACAAGTTGGTGAAAAAGATACAAAATAGAAACATAAGAATATATTAAATGATATCCAATCTTAGGGTTATATACAAAAGCACATTTAGAAAATGCACTATATCAAAATTTAATGTGGGTGAGGCTCAATGTAGAATTTTTTTCTTGATGAAGTAATAAGAAAAACCCTAGCAGAAGGTTTTGGATGATTAGAACACATGTGAGAATCTCGAGGCAATCTCCACAAGTTGGTGAAAAAGATACAAAATAGAAGATCAATTTTTGACTAAGTGTGGAACAAAAGAGATAGTATAAGAGAGAGAGAGAGATAAGTGTGTGTAGAGAAGGGAGTTGTAGAGATAGAAACAGAGGTTTGAGTAGTTGCAAGGAAATTTGCAACATAGAAATATAATCAAATTGTTATATCACTTATTGTAAATTTGATTGGTGGGTGCCATCAAATATTTGGGTAGGTGCTCAGATTAGGGAGTGGGTGCTTCCTTGGAGTAGGTGGTCCTAAAACTAGGGGATTAGTGTCTCCTTAGGGTTGATGTCCTTAAAGAATTGCAACTAAATATTGGACTGTGAGGCTGGATTAGAATAGTAGCTCATAACAACATTTCTCACCGTGGTTTTTCCCATCTTGGGTTTTCCACATAGATATTATGTTATGTGATGCTTGTGTGTGTGCATGTTCATGTATTTGCATGTTAAGTCACAATCTCCACATTAAGGGGTTTAAAGAATTAATTTGCATAGTGTTTAAGGGTTAAAAATTTAAAGATCTATTGATTCACCCACTCTCAATAAATTGTTAGTGTTCCAACAATTTTAAGTTTATTTTTATTTTATAATATAAATTTACACTTTTAAGTTGTTTTATTATATTTATTTTAAATGATAAATAAATAAATAAATATATATATATATATTATATTAAATTTATTATATTTAAACAAATAAAATTTTTATATATGCAATTGTAAATTTACATATAGTTATGTTTATATTTATACGTATAATACACATAATGTATATACAAATGTACTATATTTATATACATAATTTTTTTGTTAAGGATAATATAATTGTAGTTTTTTTATTCAAGTGTGAGTAAAAGCATGCTTATGCAATATTTTACCTTTATTTAAATTATATTTATTTTACAAAGTTAATTAGAAATTTAAAACTATGGAGATTGGTGAGTTTTAAATTTTTTATTCTAATAATCACATAGAAGGGTATAGTTTTTTTGATTTTATTACCTTACACATATTATGATTATTCTTTCATTGTAACCAATCACTACTAATTTAAAGTTTTCCACTTTGAAAGAAAATTTATCTATCTCCTCCCAGTGCCCATATAGAAAAATGAATGAATGAATCATTTGTTTCTTTAGATTTTTTACTTTCTAGAAAACTATTTAAAATTTATATTACACATTTCATCTAATGAGTTCTTGAATCTTCCAAAACAATCTATAACCAACATAGGACTTTCTTTGAGAGCCATAAATTAGGTGTTCTCAACACAACCTTCAACATTATCTCGTAAAAATAGAAATAGAAATAAAGAAAATACATCTTTGGCCAATAGGTTCTCCACCCATAGGGTTGAAGCACAACCCACTATTGAGCTAGGGGTCACATAGCCTTCCAAGGATCAGACACACATTTCAAAATTATTAACCAACCCTTAACACTTAAATTCTACCACATTCGATCTCACATTACAAGTCTTTGCATAATAAAACATCCTCCATTCATATCTCCTTTATTCCTCCACATTATACACATGAATGAATACTTATATAAAAAATTAGACAATTTGGGTACACAAGCCCAAAAATAAACCTAACACAAAAACACAACAAAGTGTCACAAAGTATTCACCATTTATTTTCACATAAATTCACAAATTAAAAAATATTTCAAACATTCATTTGCACATCAATACAAAGATCTAGCAAGAGGGTTAAACCCTACCTTGAGAATTGCTATCCAAATTGATGAAGACTCTTCAAGCCTTCTCTTTCCATCCATTCCTTTCTCTATCCTTCTTGTTGGAATAATCACTAGCATCTCCCTTCAAATTCAAGATATGGACTAACTGACTCTTGTGGATCTGTTTATCTCTGGAATTTGTATCAGGTGTTAACAAGTTGATCTATTGGAACAATGGAAAAAATGTTCCAACAAATGGTATCAGAGTCATGGTCACGAGTTTGAATCCCATTGGGTGATGTTGAGGGGTGATTGTTGGACTAATCGCCATCATCTCCCTTCAGATCTGGGACATGGACTAATCGCCTCCCATGAATCTGCTTAACTCTAGCATTTGTATCAAGGGTTAATAGGTCAATCTTTTGGCAAAATGAAAAACGTGTTCCAACACTTATTTCTTTTCTCCCTCATAAAAATTGATTCTATATAAAGGAAATTCCTAAAATCCAAAAATAATAAGAGGAAAAAAACCCCTCTCCACTCAAGGAGAAAGCATAACTAGAAAAGGTGTTGAAATGCACAAGACAACTGAGAGGGGAGTGAATCACTTGTACCAAATTACTTTACTTCTAACCTTAATCAATTTCACTTTAACTTAATCTATTATTAAGTGTGAACATGAAATGAAAATAATAGAAAGCAAACACCAGAAACACCATATTTATGTGGAAAACCCAATGAGGGAAAAACCACGATGAGGATTAACTCACAATATAGTAATAATGCAATAACAGATACAAAGGCTTACTGCTAGAGGGCTCATTTCCCAGATACAAAGGCTCACTGCCTACAAATAGGACTCATTGTCTAGAAGGAGGCTCATTGCCTATAGATAAATAAAATACAAATAAAGATCCACCACAATAGGTTTCACATAGTCGTAGCTTGATCAAAGGATTGCAAACACCATCAGCTCACTGCTTTTAGGAATCTAACACATGAAATTACTGTTGCCTTGATTCACTCTTACACACTCTACTTTTTACACTTTTTTGCACACTTCACTTTCTTTCCTCATAATTCGCAACATCTTAACTTGCTTTTATACCATCTGCAACCCTAGAAAATTTCTCCAAGGTTGGCTATACATCCTCCATTTTACAAATTAAAATTAGGTCAACTACTCAACATTCCCACAAAGGATAAGAATGAGAGAGGACTAATTACATATTTAATTAGGACCCAAACAACATCTTGGATCAATCACACGCTTCCTTAATTTGATGCAAATCTTTATATAACATGTAAACATCAGGTTAGGAAAATATAATGAAAACACCGATGACATTTGAAGTACATGCATCTCCACAAAGATGATCACACGTGGATCCCCCAACATGCTTCACCAGACACTGGAAAACCTCTTAGAATCCATCAGGTACATCTGCAATAAACATCAATGAAAACATTAATGACAACATCACCAAACTCATCCATACTTGCAAAAATCTCCCCCTTTGTCATTGATGGCAACACATGATGTGAAAAACAATCAAAGACAATATTCATACTCTCCTACTTCTTCTTCTCTTTCTTTTTTAGATTAGAAAACCTACAAAAGAATTTCTACACTCACTTCAAAGAATTTTTTTTATGAAACATCTACCATATAAAGCTTTGATCACTCCCCCTTAGGAGTGCACCCATATCACATACTACAACAATGCAACTATCTACTCCCACTAAGGAGTAGACCATAATCATCAGTTCAGACCAAAAAGAATTTATGAATCCACTGGATTGATGCACCTCCATGTGCACCTAATTCAAGGAAGGAGGGGAAGCAACCCCTAACTTCTCCCTGAGATACTCAAAAGTATCCTTTAGAAGGGCCTTAGTGAATATGTCAACAAATTTTTCCTTAGTAGACACATGTTCAAGTCTGACTTCATTCTTCAACACCTTCTCCCTCAAGAAATGATACCTGATAGATATATTCTTTGTCCTAGAATGCATCACCAAATTCTTTGAAATGCTTATTACACTTATATTGTCACAAAAGATAGGGATAGACTCATCACATATCGCACCTATGTCCTTCAAAGTTTGCTTCATCCAAAGTACTTGTGTATAGAAGGATGTTGTTGCAATATACTTAGCTTCTATAGTGGATAAAGAAACTAAATCCTATTTCTTACTCAACCATGAGACCAATCTTCCTCCAAGGAAGAATGCACCACCACTTGTACTCTTCCAATCATCTATACAACCAACCCAATTTGCATCAGTGTAGGCATTGAAGGTGAAATTAGTATCCTTAGGATACTATAGCCAATAGTTTGGAGTCCCCTTAAGATATATGAATATCCTCTTTACAGTTGTAACATGTGTCTCCTTAGGTTCTTCTTGAAATATTGCAACCAAACATACTACATGCATGATATCCGGTCTAGTAGCAGTAAGATACAATAGTCCACCAATCATAGATCTATACATGATCTGATCAACTTTAGAAGATTCATCATCCTTACTTAGTTTACATCTAGTTACCATTGGGGTACAAACTAGTTTGGAGTCATCCATTCCAAACTTATTCAACAATTCTTTAACATACTTAGATTGTGAAATGAATATCCCCTTATCACTTTGATTAACTTGAAGTCCAAGGAAGAAATTCAAATCACCAATCATAGACATCTCAAACTCTTTTTGCATCTCCTCTACAAATTTATTACACATACCTTCATTTCCACCAAAGATAATATCATAAAAAAATACCACAACTATCAAAAAAAAATTTCTCTCAACTTTGAAATAGAGATTGTTGTTAGCAGAGCCTTTGCTGAATCCTTGTTGTGTCAAGTATCTATCCAACCTTGCATACCATGCTCTGGGAGCCTGTTTAAGACCATATAGTGTCCTTTTCAATTTACAGATCATGTTCAATTTTGTTGATAATTGAAATTCTTTCGATTGTTCCATGTAAACCTCTTCTTCCAATTCTCCATTCAAAAATGCAGACTTGACATCCATCTAGTACACTTTGAAATCTTTATGAGTAGAAAATGCCAAAAACATCTGAATGGCCTCCATTCTTGCCACTGGTGCAAATGTCTCTTCAAAATCTATTCCTTCAACCTATGAATAACCTTTGCATACAAGTATTGTTTTATTTCTTACCACTTCACCATCTTCATTCGACTTATTTCTGAATACCCACTTTGAACCAATCACATTCTTGTTTGCTAGTCTAGGAACCGGTTCCCATGTCTAATTCTTCTCTATCTTCTACAATTTTTCTTTCATTTCTCTAACCTAACTCTCATATTTGCATGCCTTACTCATAGTCTTAGGTTCTATTTTAGAAATTAAACACAAGTTTACCTTAACCACTTCGCTTCTTGTATTTACACCTTCACTTATATCTCCAATTATCTGTTCCTCCGGATGATTCTTCTAAACATATTTAGGAGTTTTAGGAGTAGGTTCTGAAAAGTCCTCTTTATCACTTTGTTCTTTTTCTTCTTTTTCCTCTTCTTGTATTTTCCTACAGATAGTATCATCTAGTTCAACTTCACTTATTTCTACTGGTCTATGCATAGCTTCATCAACTTTTACATTTTCACTTTCAACTATTTCCCTCAGTCTCTTATTGAAGCATCTATATGCTTTTCTATTATTTGAATATCCAAGGAAAATTCCTTCATCACATCTAGCATCAAACTTTCCAAGGTTCTCATCATCTCTTTTAATGTAGCATCTTCTTCCAAACACTTTAAAGTATTTAATAGTAGGAGTCTTACCAGTCCATAACTCATAAGGAGTCTTTGTGTTGTTACCTCTTATTTGAACTCTATTAAGAATGTAAATAGCAGTGTGGATTGCTTCTCTCCAATACACATCAGTAACATTTTCTTCTTTCATCATTGTCTTGGCTACCCGTTGAATGGTTCATTTCTATCTTTCTACAACTCCATTCTGTTGAGGGGTTCTAGGGGCAGAATATTGTCTCTTTATGTCATGCTCTTCACAAAATGCATTAAACTCACCAAAAGTGAATTCTCCACCTCTATCAGACCTTGAAAATTGTATTAACAAGTTTACCTCATTCTCTACTCTTGCTTTGAACACTTTGAATCTATCTATAGCTTGAGATTTTTCTCTAAGAAAAGTAACCCATGTCATCCTAGAGTAATCATCAATCAAAAGCATAAAATACCTATCACCATTAAGGCTTATTGTTCTTGTAGGACCACAAAGGTTTGTATGAATCAATTCCAACATTCTGGTAGATGATTTTTCTTGTCCTTTAAAGCTGCATCTTGTTTGTTTTCCCAACTGACAACTTCTGCAAATAGAATTTGTAGGCTTTGTGATTCTAGGCAGATCTCTAACAACTTCTCTTGAATTGATTCTAATTAGATTGTCAAAATTTACATGTCCCATCCTCCAGTGCCACAATCAAATTTCATTAATCTGAGAAACAAAGCACTGACCATCACCACTCTTAAGCTGGTAGATTTTTCCATGAGTTCTTCTTCCTACTACTACCACAATTCTGGACCCTTTTCCGATCTCACAGGTGTTATCTTGAAACAAAAGCTTAAATCCTTTGCTACACATTTTCCCAAAACTCAAAAGATTATGCCTTAAGCCCTTAACATAATAGACATAATCATTACTATGTTTTCCATCAAAACTAATTATTCCTTTTCCAACAATCTTAGCACCAGAATCATCTCCAAACATAACTAATCCTCCATCATACTTTTCAAGTTTAGTGAACTTACTCTTGTCTCCAGTCATATGATTTGAACATCCAATTCAATTACCTAATAGTCTTCATCCTATCTAGCATGAAAAGTAGTAACTAGATTACCTTCCATCTCATCCTTCTTGCTCTTTTTACTAGATTCCCTTGCTCATTTTCCATAATTAGTTGACACAGATTTACTTTCCAGGGCTAGAAACAAGCATTCATCCTCAAAATCAGACTCATCATCATAAATTCATACATCTTATTTAACATAATACAATTTATTGAACTTCTTGTCCTTTTTGTCTTTGTAATTATTATTATCTTTGTTCTTCTTGTGTGTAGCTCTATTTGGACATCTTGAAGCATAGTGACCAATATTTCCACAATTGAAATATTTAAAAGGTAACATACCTTTGTACTTACTAGTACCTTCAATTTCCTTGTAAAGTTTTCTTTCAACTCTTCTCTTCCAAACTTCCTCATCTCAAATGCAGTCAAGGTGCCAAATAGCTGCTCCTCAGTAAATGTCTTTGGATCATATGATTCTTCAATAGCAAAGAACTTGTCACTATAATTATCTAGTAGGGTCATCAAGATCTTCTCAATTACATCTTCATTTGTCATGATACCACCTTGGTTCTTGATTTCATTTGCTGCAAGTTCAACTCTCTTATAATATATTACAATATCTTCACCTTCTTCCATTCTCAAGTTCTCAAATCTGCATTTTGTTGTTAGCTTCCTTGATAATTTCACTCTATTATTTCCTTCATAGATATCTTTCAACTTTTCCCATACTTCATAAGTAGTGCCTAAAGAGATAACTTTTGTCCTTTTAGTTCTAGATAAAGCATTGAAGATAGCATACCTTGATTTTTCATTCTCCTCATAGGCAGAAATATCATCTATAGAGGAAGGACTAGTGGACGGTTCAACATACATCATCTCTATAGCTTTCTAGGTCTTGAAGCCAAGAGAGACTAGGTAACCTATCATCTGCACTTTCCAGTCACTGTAATGAGCTCTATCAAAAATAGGTATTTTCAACTTATGCGCCATTTGATCTACCTCAACCGGTTAATATTTTCACCAAAGATTTAATACCAATTATTGAAATGCACAAGACAACTGAGAGGGGGGTGAATCAGTTGTACCAAATTAATTTACTTCTAACCTTAATCAATTCCACTTTAACTTAATTTGCTATTAAGTGTAAACATGAAATGCAAATAACATAAAGCAAACACCAGAGACACCAGATTTATGTGGAAAACCCAATGAGGGAAAAACCATGGTGATGATTAACTCACAATATAGTAATAATGCAATACCAGATACAAAGGCTCACTGACAGAGGGCTCACTTCCTATAGATAGGACTTACTATCTAGAAGGAGGCTCATTGCCTATAGATGAAGAAAAGAAAAATAAAGATCTACCACAATAGGTTTCACACAGTCCCAGCTTGATCAAAGGATTGTAGACACCATCAACTTACTACTTTTAAGAATCTAATAGATGAAAGTAATGCTTCCTTGATTCAATCTTACACACTCTTCTTTTCACACTTGTTCAAAAACTTCACTTGCTTTCCTCCTTATAATTCAAAACATCTTGACTTGATTTTATACCATCTTCAACCCTAGAAATTTTCTCCAAGGTCGGCTATACATCCTCCATTTTATAAATTCAAATTAGGCTAGCTACTCAACATTCCTATGATGGATAAGAATGAGAGAGGACCAATTAAATATTTAATTAGGACCCAAAAAACATCTTGGATCAATCGCATGCTTCCTTAATTCGATGCAAATCTTTATGTAACGTGTAAACACCAGATCGGCCAAACCTAATGAAAACACCAATGATCTTTAAAGTACGTGCAACTCTAGCAAGATGATCACACATGGATCGCCCAACACACTTCACTAGACACTGGAACACCTATTAGAATCCTTGAAACAACTGCAACAATATTCATTCACAAAACACTCTTCAACCATCCATCTGGATCGAGCAGAAACACACCGTAGCTCTAGAACAAGCTTTTTGGAGCACCAAACCACAAGCACATTTTCCAGAACATAGAGAACATCAAGATTAACCTTTTTTCAAATCCACAAGATCTGAAATAAAACACCAGAAGATTGTGGAGTAGAAACATCTCTCCCAGCCCATAGACAAATAGTTTTTCCAAACCGGTTCATACACCGGTGAACACATCTTTCATTCTCCATCAACCCAGAAGCTAAAACATAGGATATATTATCCATTGAAGGTCATGAAAACTACTACAGATCTGCACAGGTATAGGATAAATATAGTAGAAATGTAAAGCATAATATCGGAGCACATTCAGAACACACACTCAACACTACCTTCATTATTTCTTAATTTTCTCAAAATCACTTGGCATCAACACAACTGCACCTTCATAATTATAGCTCCATGTACTCTCAACTATACAAGTACCATCTGTAATCACTCTAAACTATGTTAACATCAATTACAACATTAATGACAACACCACCAAACTCATCCATACTTGCAACAAAAGGAAGGAAGAAACTACGTCTCTTAACTACCCAAACCACCTACTCTCTCATTTTCGCCACCCTTTTGAGATGGGGATTTTAAGGTTGTTATAAATGTTTAAAATGGTATTTTTAAGGTTGACTAAACCCCTTACTCCTATACCTAACACATAGGGACATTTTTTAAATTATACAAAATTAATTAATTCACAATAAACCCACATTAATTTTGAAAAAGGAAAATATTATTAAATAAATCACAATGATAATGAAAATAAAACCTTCTCATAGTTAAATGTCATCACACAATATTAAACCACATAACAAAATATTCACAATATTTCAAACACACACACAACACATGATCTTAATTCTTCCATATGAATTAAGGTTAGTAGTCACAAAAGAGAACAAAAATGAAACTAGCTATGCGACCCTTGAATTATATTGGAAATTCTACTCGCTCACTCAAAAATAGATGTTAGTATTCCATAAAAATAGTAATAACCAAAGAATCAATAACTAATTTTAACATGTATATCAACAATAAAATTTTACAACAATTATCACTTTTTCTAAAATTCCTTATCTATGAAATCAAATAAAAATTATATATTTATAAACCATTACAAATGCTCATTTAGCTCATTAAATCTCATCTCACTAATCATATACTTGCTTATTCACATAAGGAAATCATCTAATAATCATAATATAATTTCAACTAGCAATAATCCACTATAATCCATCATCTAATCAATATCCAATGGTAACCAAGATAAATCCATATAAGAACATCAACTATGACTATGAAACACAACCATCATCCACAATACTCCTATATAATGTCCAAACATAAGAAAAAATGAGAAAAATGAGCAAAAGTCATAATATCTAGTAGGAATTATGAAATTTTCTAGTTTCCTGGTTCATTTTGTCTAGGTCATTCGTCTATTTTATACGAGTTTTAGGGGTATTCCTAGGATTTTCTATAAAAAACCCTAAGCTTAGGTTATGCTACTACATTTTTTGTTTTAATTTCATGTTGAAAACCTATAACCTAATGCCGGTCTCTTAAGTTACAACTTTAAGCCTCATGTTACCAGCCCATTGTGGTTAGAGAACTGAACTCTCTTGTTACTTTAATATTTTATTCTATCGCTAAAGGGTCTTGCACTTTCTTGGGTCCTATGGGACACATGTCGGCATTTTTCATAGATCCTTCAATTCATAGAAGCAAGAAATGTTTTTATTTTCCTCCCATGATTCTATGAAAATATTTTAAAAATCCCCAGTACATGTGACATGTAGGTATCTTTATCCAATCAAATCTCAAGGGTTCCTTTTCATGCAACACCTTAAGACCTCTCACGAAGTCCCCTTTCATCATGTTTTGGGGCCCCCTTTTCCCGAGTGACTTAAGTTGTTCTGTGAGCACATGCTTTCATTTTATTTTAAGTTGCTCGAGAAGTATTTCAAAGGGTCCCACCATATTTTTTTTTTGTTATTTCATGTTGGGCTTGTGCTTCATAGTAGCTTTTAATTGCAAAACTTTCCTTTTGCGAACATGTGAAATGTGTTCATTACAATATTTTATATATATCCTTTTCATTTCATGTAAGATGTTATCTTCACAGATCAATGTTTGCTGAAACTTGTCTCCCCTTGAGTTCATGAAATCGTGACACATGTCTGAGAGGGTCCACTTGTTAAACTAATCACCAGTGTCTCCCTTCAGATTCAAGACATGGACTAACTACCTCCCATGCATTTGTTTATCTCTAGCATTCATATCAAATTCATGGTCATGGGTTAAGGGAAACAAAAAATGATTTCCAAAAAATCGTATCAAAGTCATGATCATGGGTTTGAATCCCCTCAGGTGACACTGGGGGGGATTGTTGGACTAATCACCAATGTCTCTCTTTGGATTCAGGACATGGACTAACCACCTCCCATAGATTTTTTTTTATCTCTGGTGTGTGTATTGTGCATTAATAGTTTGATCTTTTTGCACAATGGTAAATATGTTCCAACACCACTTTAGTATGTTTCATGAAAGAATGATTTGTTAGGGAAACATCAAAACTGTTTTTTTCTCTTTGCAAAATCTTGAAATTGTGACACCCATCCTAAAATTGTTCAAAGAAAAGGGGTTCTCCTTTTCACGAAAGGGATTTTGTGTTGAACATAGGTTGTCATTGATTTCAAAGGATTGCTAAAGGTTGTTGATAGTTATTATTAAAGGGTTTCAAGGTTTTCAAAGATGAAAGACATTGTAGGAGTACTAGAATTATAATTTGACTTAAAGTTTTGATAGCATGTTGTTTATCAGTGTGTAAACTATCTAATCAATTATATCTTATATCAAGTAACATACATTAAGTTTCATTGTGACATGAATTCCTTTAGATATTTGGTGTGATTATTATACCATGTTGGTATGCAATCAGTATGAAAGTGGTGGTTTGAAAGTCAGTTCAAGGATATCTTTTGGATAGAGATATTTCTAAAGATAATTGGTATTTCTTTCAGAAATGCATATTTTCTATACTGTTTGGAAGGAGATTATGCCTACACTTTTTTATTAGTTTCCTGATTTTTTGGAGGATATGTTTAGTGTGCAAGAATTTTGAAGTTTTGGAAGGTTCTCTATTCGTATTTGAAGTTTAAGGCTTGTGCGATAACGACTAGTAGCATGCGAAATTTAAATCTTGCATGTGGAGTGAGGATAAGACCTGCTTAAGGTACCTATAGTAACACACAACATCAAGCTATTTTAGTGGAAATCAATTTGTGTTTGGACCATTGTATTATATATTTCATGTAATTTGAATTTAGGTCCACCTTAGACTAGTACAAAAACAACAATGTATGACTGAAAAAACTACTAAAAACTGTTTATAAATGACTGAACTTGGTCATGTGACCATTAGTAGTTTATTTCTAGTCATATATAACACAACCAAATTGATGACTAAATGATTTTTAGTAATTTATTGGTTGTTTTGATTGATCGATTTAGTAGTATATTTAGTCATTCATTGTTGTAATCTGGTCACTTATTTAGTCATTTTTTTTCCATTGATATATTTAGTCATTGATTGTTGTAATCTGGTCACTTATTTAATCATTTTTTATTCACTGATATATTTAACTAGTCATTTAGTTGTTGATTTAGTCATTGATTGTTGTAATTTGGTCACTTATTTAGTCATTTTTTTGTTCATTGATATATTTAGTCATTGATTGTTGTTAACTGGTCACTTATTTAGTCATTTTTATTCACTATTCATTGATTTCTATCAATTGGTAGTATATTTAGTCAATTTAATTATTAATTGATGTCAATTAGTAGTACAATTAGTTATTTTAATTGACTGATATTTGAGGATTTAAGCATAAAACATAGAAATACACATCAATCATCAATTGCACACAATAAGATGACCATTGAGAAGGAAACATCGATGAAATTTATTAATAAAAGAAAGATGTTCTAATTACAGCTTAGAAATAGAGTATTACAATTTTTATTTTCAGTCACAAGACTAAAAATATGAGTTACAATATTGCACAAAAATGACTGCAAGAAAGAAACTTCTCCAAAAAAATTCTGCAATGATGGAAACACATGCTTGAAGCCCTTCAATGTGAGCACATGCCCCTTTCATCTCTTAAAAATTCTACAACATGGGCAATCCTCTTGGAGCAAGCTGTAATGTGTAGAATCTAAGAAGGAGAGTGTTGATCGTGTCCCGTATATTAAGCCCTCTCCTTCAATGCAGTCAACAATAACCTAGCTATAATCTTTCCTCCTTTATATACAATGTGCCATCTGATATGAGCAATAGGGTGCTACCTTTTCCACCATGAATGAAGCTATGCCTCAATACAACCAAAAAAATTATTATTAGTCTCAATTCAGAAAGAATAAAAGTGTATTGTATATTGCAAGTTTACAAAAGTAAGTCCAAATAATACAAAAAGATAAATCGATTCAAAAATTATAGGAGACATATCACATCCACAAATATGGGAGAGCTATGTAAAATTGGAGAAATTGGCTTGGATAATGAAGACAATAGGGTATTTCCAGATTCAATACTTTTATTTAATGTTGTGGAATAAAATAAAAAAGAATTATTTATCTACCACCATAGTGAAAAGTTAGCAATTGCATTTCGTTTGTTAAAATGGTCTCTGGTACAACTATTAAAGTTGTTAAGAACCTTCGAGTATGTTTTGATTTTCACAATGCATCTAAATTCATCTCCAAGATTTTTGCAAGAGAAATTGTTCTAAGAGATGTGAACCATTTCCATCATTTTAAACATGGACAATGTTCTTGTGGAGAATATAGGTGATTCTAAATGAAACAATCTAAAAAATAGGCTTGCACTATAATAATGTGCACTACATCAGATATCCAAAGGGACAACCATCAAATCATAACAGTGGGGATTTTTTTGTCATATGATGTAGTTACAAGTGCCTTGCTAGACATACATGAAAATCTAATGGAATTTTTTTATGGTTGGACTGATAAAATCCTATTGTAGGGGATAATCCAAGTACATATGGCCCAATTCTAATGACAACTATTATTAAAGCTAAAAAATAGCTTTGGATGTTATTAGTATGTTATTGATATTGAATCATGGACTGGATTGTCTGATACCTTATGATTGAAGATCTTGTATCAATGGGGAGATATGGATATTGTTGCTGCTAATCTACCCAAACAAAGTCATATGCTAATATTTGACTTCTAAAATATACTTAGATATTTGATTTGTTTTTTCATGTGCCTCCAAATAGGTGCACGAGATCCTTGAAGGGGATTAATACAGATTTATTTAGCAAGCAAAAGAGACTAATTCTATATGATTTTGCTTTATAATTCATCCCAATGCTAATAATGATCAATCTCAATTTTGTAAAATACACATCATTAACTAATAAGTTCTTAAAATAATGTTAGGATGCGCCCTTCCAAGGGACAAACCTCTCCAAATTTTCAAAGGAATTGCAATTCTTTTGAAAATTTGGAGAGGTATGTCCCTTAGAAGGGTGCATCCTAAAATTTTTAAAGAACTTATTAGTTAATGATACTGTGTATTTTAAAAAGTTGAGATTGATCGTTATCAACATTGGGATGAATTATAAAGAAAAATCATATATAATTAGTCTTTTTTGCCTACTCAATAAATCTATGTTAATCCCATTCAATGATTTGGTGCACCTATTTGGAGGCACATGAAACAAGAAATCAAATATGTAAGAAAATGCAACTAGTGGGTGTAAATCCCAACTCCTCAACCTTTGAAAGCATCCTTCCTACCTATGTGTGAATTGGAGCTTTGGATGAGGAAGTTTTTTCAAAGCCAACAAAATAATCATTACAAGTCATCAAAGCCAACAAAAAGGAGACCAATATATATATGATTAAAACAAAAGAATACAATCAAAATACTAAAAGCAATAAGTAAAATATTACTACACAACAACCATCTTGTAGATTCCATTGCATCATTAACCATTTAACTTTCAATAACTCACTATCCCGCCAAAGACATCCAGTCATCCACTATCCACTGCTACACCACTATACACAGACTAGCCCATTGCGGTATGGTGGTATCTATCGCTCTACCACACCAAGCCTCATACATCATCGTGGTATGGCAGTGACTATACTGCAACACCGCAAGATACCTTCAACCATCATTGCAGAGTAGCAGTAACCATCGCTATACCACACTAGTCAACATGGAAGTAGCGCGGGGTGGTAGGAACACCGCACTACCACAAGCTCAATCTAACACCTCTACGAGGTAGTGATAAGTACTGCTCAATTTTTAGTCACTCCATGAGATGCTGTGGGATGGCGGTAAAGGCATGAATTCTCACTTGGTGTAATATGACTTGATGACGACCAAGTTGGGGGTTCACCAGTGAATTTGAGGCACATAATTCCAACAAGTAAATACCATAAATTTTCCAAAACAAATACACATGTATTAGACTCAATTCACTTAGGAAAATAGGGCATGTGAGACTTCCCACTTAACCAATTCAAAATAAAATAAGGTGTAATATATGGCTCTTTTAACACTGCAATTAAGGTGTAAATCACAAATATATAAGCAATATGTGGCATAGCTACCAACAATTGCAATCTATAAATCAAGAACTACTGAAAAGACAACAAAAAGAGAGATTGCAGCAAAAATCTTGGCCAAAAGATAAGATTGTTATTTAAAAATCAATAAAAGGAAAAGCTTAAACTTGTATAACACTATAGAACATCTAACCACCTAGTGTACAAAGAAACCTTTTTATATAGATCTTGATCATGGGACATCCATCAAAGCATAACAATAGGGATTTTTTGTCATATATTGTAGTTACAAGTTCCCTGCTAGACATACATGAAAATGTGGAAGCATAGACAATTTGTATCAAGCCAAATGTCAAAAATTATAATTAAAAAGACAAATCCATACAATTGGACCAAGAAGATTTATGATTTTATCTTTAAAATGTAGGAACATTCTTTGTCGAAGCTTCACGACCTCAAATTGGATCTCCAATTGGACTAGTAGATATATGATTTTATCTTTAGAATGTAGGAACTTTCTTTGTTCAATATTCAGAACCTCAAATTCGATTAGAAACTAGATAAGTAGATTTATGATTTTCTCTATCCACTGACATTTGTATTCTTATACTTAGGTTCTGCTTCCAAGCGAAAACAACTGGAAGTGCTTCAGACCGGATGAAAGTACTCTCCAACCTAGTTATGTCACTAATAGCAATCCAAGTTTTCCTAAACCATCCATACCTGAATGTTGCATCACTATCTATTCTTCTTGCACATAAAAATGCCACATATTAACCCCTTCTAAATAAATCATTTAATCATCATAAAACCATAATCAATAAATAGTTTCAATTTCAAGAAAAAATTGATGTCATTTACTATCAAAACAAAAGCTATATAAATAAAAAAATCCATGAAGCCTCCTAAATGTAGCTTAAAACAATTTTACATGATGGGTTTCAGTATAAGAATATTTCTACTACAACTCTCAATGAATGTATTATAAGCATAAAACAAAATTATTCACACTCAAAGTAATGCAATCAAACATTTATTCCAAAAGTATGTTAGTAGGATTTAACTAAAAATAGAATGATGTTTTGCTTGGTTTCTTTTATGAATATGCCATGTGGAAATGAAATAATCACTAAGAAACCCTAACAATAAAAAATGAAGTAAATGTTCAAGAAAGGAAATTCAAATGTACTATTGTGTAATGGTGATGAAGTCACTTATATGAGAATGACTTGCATACAAATCCCTATCATTGAATTTCCATCAATCAAAAGAGAAAATAAGAAATATAAGGATTTGAGCAACATAAGTCCAAAGGGTTATGATGTAATGGTAATGGAATTACCATAAGAGAACAATTGAGGAAAAAATTCTTGTGACTATAATTATGTGATCCATAACTCTATTGATCATGTGGCACAATTGTGCTATAACAAATACATGATGCATTCATGTGTGACCCAAGTTTAATGTGATTATATTGTGATAGAAATGGAGGCACTCATATGAGCACGATTCCTCTACAAAGTAATCAATTTCATCACAATTAGGTGTCAATCATCATTGAGTGCATTCAGGTTGACTCAAGTTTAATAGGTTACAATGTAATGATAGCATGATCCAAGAGAGATTACCTCTTGCTGCAATAAAGAGACTATAACTCTGGTTGATATGTAGAGTGGTTGTGTTATATCATGTAGTGCATTCAATCACAACCCATGTTTAATGGGCTATTCTAGAGAGTGATCAATATTTTCTAAACCTTATGAATGTTGCTTAAAAGTGTACATCTTAAACTACAGACCAAGTTTGTTACATACTTGAATGAAATCTTGGGTTACCACAAACTATAATAATGTGATCTGCTAATAACAATTATAGGAAGTATTAAAGCAAGACCCATGCTATATAGGATACATTTACTTGATCATGTTTACATATCTTAATGATCAAACACAAGCTTCTCACACACTATATGATACAATCCAAGATCATACCACACCCTATCAAGACAACTAATTGTTTGACCCAAGATTTAAGGTTGTTTTTTAATAGCAATAAAAGCATTGGTAAGAGCATGACTAGGGTAAAAACCCCAGGCCTCCGTAGAAACATAAACCATAACTCTAGTGGATTAGTGAGGTTGCAATACTAGAAAGATTGAGACATTGTAGCCAATAACAAAATCTCACAATCTAAAGATTGTAGCTAATAAAAAGCACACTATGTAGCTCAGTGACATTTGTAAATGCAATCTATGGTAAGAAAAATGACATTCACTTGAGGTGTGATAGTCAAAAAGAGGTTGAGCAGTGACAAGATAATAAATTTGAAACCTTGCATAGTAAATTGGAGATTTTAAACAGTGAGTTTCCTTACCCCCTTGCTGACCTTAAGGGTTTTTCAAATGCTATTGACAGTGTTAGACAAGGCAAATGTAGTAATGGAATGACCGTCCAAATGAAGTAACAGTGGTAATCACAAGTTCAATGTTTCTTCTTAGCCATTGCATAATGGAGGTAGTGGATTGGATGTTTGAGTAGTGTTTTGAGACTCATCAAAGATGGGAGAATAGTGAATAATACCTTATGGACTGTGAAGTAGTGACAATAAGGTTGATGGATCTCAAGAACCACAATACCATGAAACAATGAGTCCCTTGTAGTAAGTAAGTAGGAATTCTATAGGGCATAGTTTTATTTTATTAAAGGATGCTCATGAAAGGAATCTTCAAGTGATAGTGAGTGAGTTGTTTGAGATTGTAGCTAAGGGTACAATATCCAATCTTAAAGGCAGTTAGCAAAGTAGTAAATGTGCAAGAAAATAAAACCCTACATAGCAAACAATTCACAATGTTATCTTCCATAATTCCTTGAGTTTGAAGACAAAAATCTCATTGTATCTTGATGAAAGCAGTGACCTTAATGGTCAATCATTGGCAACCATGATTTTAAAACATGATATTGTGCTTATGGAGGCAACATTTTAAGTAAGGAAATGAGTGGTGGTTTGGAACAATGGTAGGTATGAATGACTTGCTTTATATGCATACTATATAGTCTAGCTTAAGACAACATTCTTAGAAGAGATTGAATGTAGATTATGGAACTCAAGGGTTGCCATGATAAATATTAAAGAAAATACTGAGATCTATTTAAAAGCCACTGTCATGAAGATATTAAAGATGTCACATGCAAAAACCTAGCAGTTGGAGTAATGAATATAGTGCCAAAGAGCACAATGAGTTGGGGTAGATTTAGGATATCTCCACATTATCTAATCATAGACAATTACATCATTTATTTATTTTTTTAAATTAAAAGAAATCATTCTAAACCCTATATAGGATACATTGATACTTAAAAAGCATCTGAAGGAATTTGAGATTATGTAAATATATGCCAATTAAATACCTAGATTACAAATAGTAGCACAAACAATGTAACCCTTGTTGAGAAAAGAAAGAATGAGATAAGAAACAATGAATTCTATGCCTCCTATCATGCACATCTCCTTACTATTCTCTGTCATTCTTTACTAAAACACTTCTCCATTTTGGTGGGCTATGCCTAAAAATAAGGTTTTGGCGAAGGTTTTAGAGTATTTTTATTAAAAGGAAAACTCCATTTTGGCTGGCTACACTTGAAAATAAGATTTCAACGAAAGTTCTAGAGTATGTTTATTAGAGTATTTTGGTAGGCTATTGATTCTTGATTCCTTAAATGATTTTCTAAATAAATGACTAACTATTTAGTCATTTTTATTTGTGTGACTAAATAATTTTTTAGTCAATGACCAAATTAGTAATTTATTTACTCATTTATAGCCAAGTTGCAAAAAATTAGTAGAATTTAGTCATTTTTAGTTGTTGTGACTGAAAGTTTCAGTCACCTAGTCATTTATTTGCCAAATTCTACTAGTGTTATCATCCTGGTTTTGTATGGATTCTTGTTTGACATCATGAAAGAGTGTAAATGTAATGACATGTATATATTTCAAATGTTCAAATGCATCAAGTATATGTGTGATTGAGTTGTATGATGTATCAGTTACGATCAAGGTAATTTTGAGTACAAAACTATGAAGAAAAGAGGGAATGTCAGTATCAAAAAACCATTCTCAGTGTAGAAGAGTGTTAACTATGACTCTGGTACATTTCAGAGTTATATTTTAGATCCACCATTATTTTTGTATTTTGGTAGGAGTGGTGTTCTACTTGTTGTATTATTTTGCTAGGGATTGGTGTCTCTTTTTGGTGGGAATTGTTGTCTCTAGTAGGTTGGTGGCTATATATTCAATAGGGGATTGGAATCTTCAGTAGGTTGGTGCCTACATGTGTTATAATCTCACTTATTATATTTCTGCATTGTGAGGTTGGATTTGGGTAGCAGATCCAAGAAGCTAGATTCTCACTGGTTTTTCCCATCTTGGATTTCCATGTATATTTGGTGTTATCTTGTGTTGTGTTTTCTTGTATGGCTAAGTGCTCCTCATGTTGAAAATCTATATAACAGTAGAAATTTTTTAAGTTGCATGATTCGATAAGTAGTGTTGAAGCTAATAATTTTGAATTAAGTAGATCTACTGATTCATGCCTCCTATCCCCACTCCCATTCAGTAGATTGTGTGACCTTCAATTGGCATCAAAGATATGTTCCTTTGAAGAAGCTTAATAGGTTAAGGTAGATCTAGGATGGCACAAGAAAGTTATTTTGGAAACAAAGTATGGGTCTTTGATGGATCAAATTTTGCATTTTGGAAAGTAAGGATGGAGTCCTATTTGATGGATTTAGGAATGGGCATCTAGATTTTAGTTGTAGAAGGAGATGAGCCTCTTGAAAATATCCCTCATAGGGATTAGGGTGGAAAGAGGGATCTTGAACTCAATGCTAAGGAAAAGAATTCTATTTTATGTGGATTGACTAATTCTAAATTTGTGAAGGTAATGCAGTGTAGAACAACAAAGGACATATGGGACAAATTGGAAATAATCTATTAAGGTGATGAAAAAGTCAAAGAGGGAAAGTTGTAGTCTTACATAGCTTAATTTGAAGGACTGAAGATGAAAGAAGATGAGAACACTGCTACTTTCATGCTCTGAGTTGATGAAGTTTCCAATCATATCCAAGGTCTTGGTCAAAGTTTGTAAGAGAATATTTTTTTGAAGAAGGTACTTATATCTCTCGCTAGAAGATTTGATCCTAAAATATCTTCTACTGAGAAAGCTAAGGATTTGAATACTTTAAATTGATTGAATTGCATGGAAATTTAACTGCATTTGAGATGAGATTTGAAAGTGAAGATTCTATAAGGAAAGATGCTACTTTCAAAGTGTATAAGAAGTAGGTTGATGAAGATTTTGATGTTGGATCAGATCCTGAAGAAGAATTTTTTTCCAAGAAGCTACAAAGAGGTTTCAGTAAGTACAAAGGAAAATTACCCTTCAAGTGTTTCAATTGTGGAGAAGTAGGGCATTTTATGGCTAAGTGTCCCCATAAGAATTCTAACAATTCTAATCAAAGAAATGGAAATAAATCATTTTAGAGAAAGTTCAAAGGTCCAAGGAAAAATAAAAGTTTCTACACTAATGAAGAAGAAGACTACTCCACTCAATACGAAGATGAAGATGCATCTGAAGATGAAAAAGAAAAGGTTGCATTCATTTCTTTTGAAACTGTTGATGGAGATGCTAAAATGGATTCTGAAAAAAATGTAGAAGAGGTAGATCTTATTGAAGAATTGATGTGCGCTGGAAAAGAAATCAAGAGTCTAAAGAAAAAAAATTGTTGAAGAAGTGAGAGCTAGAGAAAATGTATCCAAGGAATTGAAGAATGCAAAAAAGATGATTGTTGAACTGAAGACCCAGGCAGAAGAAGCAAAAAGAATTGAAGAATTTTTGATAGAAAAGCTACTATCAAGAGATAAAGACTGTGAGAAGCTGTTGGAAGGAGAAGAAGAATATTGTTGGAAGTTTTGGAAATTCTATCATTGATGATATATATAGGTTGGCAACATGAGAATGAATTGTGTAATATTGCTTGATCCAGTGTTGTCATTGATGTCAATATTGATAAGATTAGCCTAGCATGATTTGGAAGTGCTACTCAAGACATATGTATAAAATAAGTTGGTTCGATAAATATGATTGTACAAGAAATTAGCTAAGTAATTCTACTGACTTTTTTGTGGTTCAGTGTGTCAGTTTTTGGGATCACACTCCACCACACTAAGTGATCTCACTCTACATTTTTAACCATGGTTTGAAGTCTATCAGATTTAGGTAAAATAAAGATTCTGTTATGTTCTATGAAATATGTTGGAAGTCATGAATGACAAATTTTAGCTCTTTGTATCACAGTTATTTCTCTGCTTAGTATATTAGTGTGGGAGATTTCGTATTTCTCTGAGAAGAATTATTTTGCATTGTGGTTCTAAAGCTAGACTCACTGATGTTGGTGAAATATGAATTTGAAGAAAGATCAAATCTGGAAGTCGCTTGTATGGAGAAGTGTATGTATAATTGAATTTTTTTGTGATTAGGTCCAATTCCTAGCCGACCTAATACATGATGTGTTGTGAATATTAAATATACATTGTGGATGCTTTTAGGATCTATTTTAGGTCTATGCTGACCTAAATTATGTATTGTGTGTTTGGTCTGAGCACAAAGAAGTTTTTTTGAATCATGTGTGAAGCCGACAAAGCTATTTTTGAATTATTTTTGGTTACATCTAATTAGATCGAACTACTTGATATAAACAAATTTAATTGGGTATTGATATGTGAGACATTTTTGAGTTGTAACATGGATGAGAAGGAATAAGTGGGAAATCAAGTGCTAAAGGTCTCATATGATGCGAACATGCAAATTTAGAGGTGTGAGATTAGAATAAGGACATAGTTGTTGAGTGACTACTAAGAAAAGTAGTACTTTGCATTAAGAGTTTCAAAGGAATTGAAATTTAGCATGAGGAAGCTGTACTTTTCTCTATTCACATTTTGGCTAAGTATCCATCTCTATTTTGTATCTAATTCTTTTTGTGAGTCTTTTAAGGATAGTGCATCCTAACAGTGAGCCCTTTTAATACACTATATCTGGATATAATATATTATGAGCTAATCCTCACCATGGGTTTTTTAGTTTTGGGTTTTCCATGTAACAATATTGGTGTTCATGTGTTATGTGATTTTTTTAATGATTTGTTCTTTCATTCTTTATTTATGTTAATATGTTTTGGTGATTGGATAAGCTGTGTTCAAAATTTTAATAGGATATTGATTTACCCCTCCTCTCAATATTTTGGGTGTTCAACAAATGGTATCAGAGCTTGGTTCCTTCAGAAAATCCTAATAGCTTGAGGAAGATCTTGGAAGTTTGAACACATGGCTGAAAAAAAGTGTCCTATTCCTCTAGAAGAAATTTCTACAATTGAATATGAAGAAGATGTATGCATGTTTGACAAAGAAGAACTTAAGGCTTCTCTTCAAGATCTTGACAAAGTTGAAACTAAGAACAAAAGTCTAAAGGAAATCCTAGGAGAAGCAAATGAATGCATCAAAAAGCTAAGAGAAAAAATTAAGAAGTTCAGAGAAATACATAGGGAAGTCAATGTATAGTTAAAGCAAGAAATGAAGAAATTGTCGAACTGAAAGTGAAAATGGAAGAAAAAGGATCGATTGAGGAATGTCTGAATACATTGGTACAAAGCAAGACTGAAGAATACTCAAGAATTGAACAAGAAGTGTTAAATCTCAAATCTGATCTAGAAAATGAAAGAATACATGAGGAGAATTTTGAAATAAGTACTATAATTCTTGATGAATTGATTGCAATTTAGAAACCCTCTAAGGACAAAGACAGTTTTGGACTTGAAGAAGGACAAATTTCAAAGGTAAATCAGACACCTAATAAGGTTGACAATCAAAATAAGCTTCAAGGCAATAGGAGAAAATTTAGAAATCAAAGAAGAAATGATGGAAGAAATCCTATTAGACAACCAAATGCTCAAAGGAACCCATCTTTCAATGGTATTTTTTTTTCATGCAATAAATTTGGACATAAGGCAATAGAATGTTGGATCCTTCTTTGAACAATGTTTTGCATGCAAGAAATTTGGACATAGAAGTACGAAGTGTAGAAGTCAAATGATGAATAGATATAATACTGGGAGAATGTTTCATTCTTTCAATGGCTATTGTTATACATGAAATATATTTGGACATAAGGATAACTAGTGTAAATAAAGAATGAATAGAAGTCAGTTTGGTTAGAAAATTATTGTATGCTACTTTGCAACAAACCTAGATATATTTCAAGAGTTTGTAGAAGAAAAAATAGAAGAGAGTCTAATCCGGTAAAGAGGAATGAACCTATGAAGAAAATTGATCCTACTGGGTTAAGAAGGAAATGGAAAAGATATGGAGAAAGAAAGAGGAATATGAGAAAAAAGATGAATCAAGAACTCCAAATGCATCTATGCCTCCCACTGGTGCAAATAATTCACTTGAAAATTAAACCAAGGCATGGGCATAAGGGGAGCAATAATAGAAAATTCTAGAAATATGAGGTGTCAAGACATGGCACAAAGATATATCATGAAAGAGGAATTTCTAAATCTATAGAAGAAAGTTGTAGAAGAAAATGTTGCAATGCGACAATTTTTGGAGCTTGGAAAGATGTCTATGCACATAATTTTAGGAACATCAACTTTTTAGTCTAAAGCATTTATTACAGGGGTTAGGTCAAATCAGAGAGTTCAAAATGTTTTTATGAGGGAAAATTTATTTATTCAAAGGAATTTGAAGAATAAACGAAGAAGAAAGAGGTGTAGAAGGGCTCAAAACATCTTCCAGAAGTTGAACATCAAGACCTTGGTTCGCCGAGCTATTCAAGAGGTATTTTAACAAATCTTGCATATTTTTGTATTTTAAAGTAATTCTCTGAAAGAAACTTGAATATAATGGAATTACCAAAAGAATTGGACAATTCACAAAGACCACGTCTTGTACTTAAGAGGCATTCTACTAGAGTATTGTTGGATGATCCCTTGGGTGCATTCTCTCACACTCCTATTGGGTTTTTAGCTAATAAAGATATTAAAGAATATATTCATGGAAAATTTGAAAAGGTATCACCTAGAAGGTTATCTGTTTTATGGATAAACGAGCTGGGATAAAATGATGATGATACCCTAAAACTTGAGTACAAAACCCTAAGTGACAAATATTGGATATCTGGCGGAAGTTTCTAAATTTTGAAAATCAGGACAAGTATATAAGAATAATATTGAGTGGAATTCATGAACAATCCATATGGATTAATGACCATCACTCAATAAAAAATGAATAAATTAAGGATGTAGTTGGTTTATTGTCCACCGAACCATTTCTTGATCAGAATTTAGTCGATATAAATGATATAACAGAGAAAGGTAGTGCCACTCTTGAAAAAAAGGAAATTACAAAAAAATCTATTACAAAACTAGTGGTTAGATTTTTAGCTTTACTTATTGGTCAAAAACATTACCGGTTAAATAGTGTGGGCACTGTCCCTTCCATTGTATTTCATATGGCTCTTGATATGTTTGAGAAAAATGTTGACTATGACCTTTGTGAGTTGCTCTGGAAATAATTAATGGAAAACCTAAGAGATTTTAAGAAAAGGAAGTGTACATTCCAGTATGGAACCTTGGTAATTTTCCTATTGTCCTAGTTCCTAAAAGAAGTACCATTGGTTGGTCAAATAAATTGGACAAATGTGGAGCCAATTGCACATTAAATAGCAATGTACATGACAAATATTGGAATTTTGGAAGCTTAGGAAGATGCCCATCCTATTTTATTTAGAGTCTTTCAAAGTAGGGTGAATAAGAGAATGAGGATTCCCAGAGAAGTGGTAAAGAGATATTCAAGAGACATTAACCTTCTTCTCCATAGATTTTTTCTTTATTGAAGCCATCAAACCTAGGTCCGTTTGGATTTTAGAACTAGATTATGAAGTATCTGAAGATGAAATAGCTAGCTATGTATAAGCTCTTTTGAGCAGTATTGAATATTTTGGTAGAACTGAGGTAAGTGCAAAAGCCTCTGATAGTTCCAAGAGAGTTGGTAAAAAGAGAAAAGTCATAGACAGTCCTCTAGTTGCTAGAAGAATCAAACAAGAAATTATTGATACTGAAAGAGCTCATGATGCTCAACATGATCATGAGATCAATGTCAGGTCTGTAGAAGTACAAGGTTTGGATGAAGCAATAAAATCCCTACAAGAGGTAATCCCTAGTGCAAGTGTTGATGTTTCATTATCTACTATAGAAAATCTCAATCTCTAGGTCAAATTCTTTAAAGAATATGTCTCTGGATGAAAAGTCAAATTTAAGCTGAAATTGAGACATGGCTTGAAAGAAAGAATCTGGTAAGTATCTCAAAGAAATGTACAAAATCACATAAAAAGGTTACAAAATTCTTGAGAGAAGTGCAAGACTATGCTGAAAAGAACATACTATCACACTAGATGAAATGGATAAAAATCAGTCAAAGTATAAAGGATTACATGAGTACAATTGAGACAAATAAACATGGCTACATATTCTTATGATCTAGTGCAAGACAAGGATGATCAAACTTGGATCTCTATAATGTTGCTTCATGATAAGTTCTTCACCCTACAAATTCAAAGAGATGAAATGATCAAGCAAATTATAAAGTTAAGGGACTTAGTTAAGGATAAGTATATATCGGTCTTGAATTCTCTTAGCAATATTGATATACTCTTAGAGGTAAACCTTGATCCCAGTACTCTGGAAGAAGGAGAATAAACTCTATTGGAACTTGAACTTCTATATAGGACTCTTATTACAACAAAGAAATAGTGGGAAGAAGGAAGTTCTGAATGACAAGACACTTTTCAGAAGCTTCAAGGTTCTACATCCTTAGGATAACTATCCATCATATTTAACAAGTTTCTCATATATATAAGGAAAACAAATTTTGGGTTCACCTCCTAAGGGGGAGATTATTAAGTTTTGGAACACCCTTTTTCATTGATGTAAAAGGGGGAGAGAGAAGAGGAAAGGTGTGTGATGGTAATGAAGAGGTGAGATCTCCTATTCGTAGTATGCATGTTGCCATCAATGACAAAGGGGGAGATTGTTGGAAGTTTTGGAAAGTCTATCATTGATGATATGAGTTGGAAACATGAGCATGAATTAAATAATACTACTTGATCTAGTGTTTTCATTGATTTCAACATTGATATGATTAGCCTAGCATGATTTGGAAGTGCTACTAAAGACATGTTTATAGACTAAGTTGGTTCAGTAAATATGATTGTACAAGAAACTAGCTAAGTACTTGTACTAACTGTTTTGTGGTTCAGTGCGTCAATTTTTAGATTCGAACTCCACCACACTAAGTGATCTCACTCTATGTTTTTAACCATGATTTTAAGTCTATCAGATTTAGGTAAAATCAAGATTTTGTGATGTTCTGTAAAATATGTTGGAAGTTATGTATGACAAAGTTTAGCTCTATGTATTACAGTTATTTCTCTGCTTAGTATATTAATGTGGGGGGTTTTTCATTTCCCTGAGAAGAATTATTTTGTCCTATGGTTATAAAGCTAGACTCACTGATGTTGGTGAAATATGAATTTAAAAAAAGATCAAATTCTGGAAGTCACTTGTATGGAGAAGTGTATGTATGACTGAATTTTTTTGTGATTAGGTCCAATTATTGGCCGACCTAATACATGATATTTGTTGTGAAGATTAAATATTCATTGCAGATGTTTTTAGGATCTATTTTAGGTCTATGTCGACCTAAATTATGTATCGTATGTTTGGTTTGAACGTGAAGAAGTTTTTTTGAATCTCGACAAAGTTATTTTTGAATTATTTTTTGTTACATCTTATTAGGTCAACCTAATTGATGTATGCAGATGTAATTGGGTAGTTATATGTGAGACATTTTTGAGTTGTAACATGGATGAGAAGGAATAAGTGGAAAATTAGGTGCGAAAGGTCTCATAAGATGTGAACATGTGAATTCAAGGGTGTGAGATCAGAATAAGGACAAAATTATTGAGTGAATGCTAAGAAGAGTAGTACCTTGTATTCAGAGCTTCAAAGGAACTAAAATTCAACACAAGGAAGGTGTACTTTTATCAATTCATATTTTGGCTAAGAAAACATCTCTTCTTTGTATCTAATTCTGGTAATTATGAGCCTTTTAAGGACAATGCGTCTTGGCAGTGAGCCCCTGTAAAATACTATATTCAAATATCATATTTTGAGCTAATCCTGACCTTGGTTTTTCCCATTTTGGGTTTTCCACGTAAAAATCTTGGTGTTCATGTGTTATGACTTTGTGAATGATTCATGCTTTCATTCCTTATTTCTATTAATATTTTTTGGTGATTGGATAAGATGTGTTCAAAAATTTAATAGAATATTGATTCATCCCCCCCCTCTCAGTATTTTGGGTGTTCAACAGAAGCTTGAAGCAAAAATTGTGATAGTAAGAAAAGAGCTTGATAAGGTGAACTAGCAGCTGCAATTGAAGTTCAGTAAAATAACTTAAACCTTGGATCAAATTTTGGAAAGTAAGAAAGCTTCACATGGAAAAATTGAAATATATTTTGATGATCAAAAGAAGAAGGTGATAGAACAATTTGAGAAGACTTCTAAGGTAATTTTGGAAGTGACAAGCTCTGGAAGTTCAAGATATGAAAGAACCATGGAAAGTGATGAAATAATGAGATACAATGATGGCTTTATTCAGGTGCAAAACAAAATAAGATCTAAAAGACATTGATACAATACTAGGTTGAATTTTCCTTTCTTTGTTTATTGTTTTACTTGAAATAATTTTGTTCATAAGGCTATTGAATGTAGAAGATATTTGGTAATTAGAAATAATTTTGTTAGTAATAATGCATTTGCACCTCTCTACAACTTTAGTATCATTTGTTTCAAGTACAAAAAAATTGGGCATATTGTAAAGAAATATAGAAGAAATTTTGTGAGTCCTTTTTTCAGAAAGTGGAAGAAAAGAATTAGAAAGTAGAAGTCATGGAACAGGAAAGGTCTAGAAGAAGGTTCCTGAAGATAAGAAGTCTAAAAAATCAATGATTGCTCAAAATGCACTACATGATCAAAAGGAGAAGATTATTGACAATGGTTGCTTTAGCCATATGATTGGAGACAAGATTAAGTTCATGAATTTCAAGAATTTTTAAGGTGGTTCAGTGACCCTTGGAAATAATTCAATTGCCAAAATTTCTGGTAAGGGTACTTTAAGTCTTAATGGTGGTAAAACAAAAAAATGTGATGTTTTGTATGTTGAAGGTTTAAAGCATAATTTATTAAATGTTAGTAAGATGTGTGAAAATGGATATAAGCTATCTTTTAGTGTTGAAGGTTGTGAAAACTAGGAATCTAGTACTAGTGAACTGATTGCAAAAGGAATTAGGACATACAGTGACATTTATCATCTGAATGAGTTGAATGGACAAAGTTGTCTCACTACGTAGAAATATGAAAGTTGGATTTGACACAGAAGGTTAGGATATATGAATTTTGATGATATTGTGAATATTATTTCAAGAGGTATGATCTAGGATATGCCAAATATTAAGAAGCCTCAATCAATCAGTTGCAAGCCATGTCATGAAGGGAAGAAAACAAGAAGTAAATATCCTACTAAGGAGTATTCCACATCAAAAACATTAGATCTAGTTCATACATATCTGTGCAAACCAATGAGGACTAAGAGTCCACAAGGAGACACATATTTTATTATGTTGATTGATGATTATATTAGGATGAATTGGATAACATTCCTAAAAGATAAGTTAGAAGCATTTGAGAAGTTTAAGGCATTCAAGGTGTTGGTAGAAAATAAAACCAAAAGGACAATCAAAGTTTTGAGATCAAATAGAGGTGGAGAATACACTACTGATAATTATGATAGATTTTTTGAAGAGCATGGAATCTAGAGGCAATTCTTGTCTCCTAGAGTTCCGCAGTAAAATGGAGTTGCAAAAATAAATAACTAGACCATACAAGAGATGGAAAGAACTATGTTATGCCAAAAAAATATACTAGATATGTACTAGAGAGAATCTACATAGGCTATAGTATATATTCTAAACATAGTTAAAATTAGGCACAAGAATAAGAAAACTCCATATGAGCTATGGAGAGGAAGACTATCATCAATAAGACACCACAAAATATTTTGGAAGCGAGTGCTACATCAAGAGAGATGAAGAAAATTTGGGTAAGTTTGATTCCAGATTAGATGAAGGTATTTTTCTTGGTTATCCCTTAAGAAGTAAAGTTGTCTTGGAATGTGAGGGGACTTAATGGCCCCTTCAAACAATTTTTTTTGAAAGATTGTTTGGTGGATGTGAAACCGAATGTTCTCCTAATCCAGGAAACTAAAATGAAAAGAAAGAATTTTGAAAAAGTGATCAAGTGGCTTTGTCCTAGAGATAATTTTGAAGTAAGTGATGCTAATGGAGCCTCAAGTGGGATTGTGAATTGTTGGAATCCTACTAGGCTTTTTGGAGGGCTAAATTTTTGCAACAAAAATGATTTGATAGTTTCTATGGAATGTAAAATTACCTCGATCAAGTGGAATCTGGTTAATATTTATGGTCCTAACTTACATCTAGATAGATTAGATCTCTAAAATTTTCTTGAGGGTATTATTATCAATAGAAAGGAAGAGTTTTGGGTGTTGGGAGGGGATTTTAATTCCCCTTTTTATCCATCAAAAAAATATGGAGGCCTTATTTATTTCTCGAATAGTATGATGAGTTTGTTAGGTTTCCTCAACTTTGTAGGGATTATGGATATTCCTTTTAATGGATCTCTTTTTAAATGGACTAATAGAAGGCAAGGAAGTCTTTTAATCCAAGTTAAACTGGATTGTTTCCTTGTTTCATCAAATTGCAACATCTTGTAGAATCTTACTCTTATGGCTCTCCCCATGAATGACTCAGATCATAGTGCTCTCCTTCTTGGGTGGGAGGATAATGTTGCTAAAGTACCTTTTCCTTTCAGATACAAAATAATGCAATCTCTTCATCTGAACTTCAAATCCTTGGTTGAAGAATGGTGGAATGCTCCTTGTGATGGTACTCCCATGTATTGTCTAACTCAGAAGCTAAAGAAAGTCAAAGAAAATGTTAAGGGTTGGAATAAGTATTCATTTGGGAATATTTTTACCACAAAAAAAGATCTTAACTTAATAATTAAAGAGATTCAAGATCTGATAAAATTGGGAAATGTTGATGAAAATATATGCAATAAAGAAAGGGACCTTAGAGCTCAATGATATAAAATAAATAAATAAAAAGATATTTTCTAGAAACATAAATTAGGGATTCAATGGTTGAGGGAAGGAGACAAAAATACATTTTTTTTCATTAGTCCACCTTAAAAAATAGATTTAGAAACATGATTAGATTCTTATATACTACTAATGGTATAAGACTGAACATGGAGGAGGATCTTGCTAAGGAAGTTGTTTCCTTCTTCTCAAACTTTCCTGAAATTCCTATGGTGAATAATTCTGATTTGGAAGATATTTTGCAGGTGATTACTAATTTTATTTTGGAACATGATCTAAAGGATATGTCAAAATCTATTTCTATGTAAGAAGTTAAGGAGGCTATTTTTTTCTTTTGGAGCATATAAAGCCTCGGGACCTGATGGCTTCCCTCCTAGTTTCTTTTAGGAATTTTGGGATACTGTCTCAATCGACCTCTTCAATGTTCTTAGGGATTTCTTCAGATTTGGAAGGATTTTAAACCAAATGAACACCACTTTTATCGTGCTTATCCCTAAGTCAAATGAATTTGCTTCTATGAATGACTATAGGCCTATCAATTTATGCAACACTACTTACAAGATATTTTCTAAGATAATGGTGAATAGATTGAAATTAGTTTTGAATAAGATGATTGCTATTAATCAGAAGGGGTTTGTTCAGGGAAGAATTTTTTTGGATGTTGCTATATATACTTGTTATGCCTTGCATAACCACACCATCTTTTGCCTTGGTCAAAATGGGTCCCCCTTTTTGTTTTTGTCCTTGATTGTTTTTCAAACAAAGTTTGGAGTTATTTTTTTCCAACACTTTCTTTTTCTTTGGTTTGTTCTGTCAGAATCGGAACCAGAACTAAATCAGGTTTTGAAACTTGTTTCAAAGATCGATTCCGATCCCCATCCCGACGGTATTTTGTTTCCTTTTTGGTTTGTCTTTGTCGGAGCCAGAGCCAGAGTGGATATTAAGTCTTAAGTTATTCAAGGTTTCAAAATAAAGATTTATTCTGCCTCTGCTTTGACCTTTTTGGTCTTTTGTTTAGACTTAGGTTTTTGTGTTAGGTTTTTTCGTTTCGGTCTTTGTATTTTTTTTTGGTCTTTTGTTTCGCTTTCTTCTTTGTTGTTGGAACTAGAGCCGGAACAGGAACTGAGTTGGAAAATTGGACAAGTTTCTAAATCATTTTAACTTCGATTCCACTCCTGCCATTTTGATGTTTAAATTTACTGAAGCCGTATTGCAGTAATGTGCTAGTTCCCTCTGTAGTTCTGACTCCGATCTACCACATTTATGTCATTGATTACAGGTGCCATGCACACGTGAAGCTGTAGTTTTAACCTTAATTAGGGATTAAATGGAAGTTATCATCATTGTTTAAAAGATCAAGAGCAAAGTAGAGTTGCAGTGGAGCATTTGGACGTGTGATTTGATCGAAAGGGAGATAATCACGTGCAGGATCACATCAGAGGGCTAACCTATTTATTTACGTTTGAGGTAGGGTTTCTATTCTTCTCTCTCATTTTCTTTTGCTTGTCATTTTTGCTTCGATCGTTTGTTTCTTGCGAATTCATGACTCTCGATTATCTTGTGAGTTCATGTTCTTCATTTTTCTTCTCTTTTGTTCTATTTTCTTATTTTCGTTTTTCTTTTTCTTGCATTTTTGTTTCTTGTTTGTTTATTTTTATCATGGTCATTTTCACATTTTAATCGTGACCATATCATGATGCCCTAGGTTTTTAAATGGCATGGATTAGTTACTATTTTTATATTGGTAGGGTTTGATAAATTATGGTTTTACTTAGGAATCCTATTGCGCATTAACTAGTTTATTTTGAATGGGGTTAAATTCATGCCCTAATTTGAAATTGAGGGTTTTATGAATTACGATTTTGGTGCATTTTGTTTTAAATATGATGCCCTAATTATTACAATTTCCTCTTGGTCATATGGGGATGGTCTTGCATAGGTTATTTTAAAGCCCCTTTCATTTTGATATGACCTAGTCCTTAGATCATGCTATTATTTATCATCCTATTGAAATCACTTATGATGTCGTAATTATTTTGGAGCGGAATTGGAACTGAAATTGATTTTGATCTTGAACCATGTTTTGTAATAAGTATCGATTCTGTTTCCATCCCGTCTTCGACTTAGCTTATAGTAAGAAGCAAGATTTTGAAATATTTATAACTCTGGCAGAACCGAAACTGGAACGAAACATAAAATTGAAACTTCTTCATGGAACCAAACCAGTTTTCATTCCAATTCTGATTTCGGTTACCATCACAACTCTGACTCTAATCCTGCCTTGTTATTATTACAAGCTCAATGTCTATTCTGGTCCTAATCCCAACAATGTTTTAAGAAAGATTGTTTAGAGTGTTTTTTGCCTGGTTCTGCCTCCGGTATATATGAAAGGGTAGGATCTTTGATCATGGTTTTGTTATCTTTTTATGGACCTAATTTGAGGTTTTGTTGTAGAAAACTAAAGGATGTCAGGAGTATCAAGAAAGGCTTCCTAGAGGAATCAGCCTACAAAAACTTCAAAGGCAGCAAGCAAGCCTAAGAAAATTAAACCGAAGCAGCTTCCTTATACCTTGAGGTATAACCATGGGGGTCCTGTTGTCACTGCAAGAAAGGTGGAATCAGATTGGGCTGATATAACTGATACTAATCTAGGTTCATTCAATTATGAGGAGTTATAATCAGAGACATTTACTAAGGATGTAACAGGGAGAACTAGAAGAATAGTTGAGTCTAACTTGGCTCACATCACTGTGTTTCCTCTATCCATCCAATGCCTGAAATTGACCATGATAGCAGCAGGAGCTTACAATCCAGCCACTAGACAATGTGTGGATTCATAGGATAATGTGATTATAGACCTAACTCCTTAAATGTTTCAACTTATGTTTAGTGTCCCTGATCCAAAGAACCTTGCACATCTGAATGAGGCAAACGCTTTGGAGATATATAGCAAGCACAAGGAGACCAATAAGGCTCACTTGAACAAGAAGTGTTTAAGAACGGAGAAGAAGTACCTTGCAAAGCTCTCAGATCAGCCAAAGAGGGCAGAATTCTACAAGGAGGTATCAAATCTTATAATGATGTTGTCTGGAGTTTTTGGAAAGAGGGATGCATTTCATTTCAAGGAATGGATGTTTCCATTCATTCAGACAATATTTGATGGTAGGCAGCAATTTGATTGGCCTATGATTGTCTCACACAACATACATGATCAGCTAACCAAGATAAGGGAAACTAAGAGCTTCTTCATGACCTCTTATGTTGTCTATGCAATAGCTAGAGGAGGCATCTTTCCAGGGTTGAACAGAGTGGGAATATTGGGAGAAGCTGATGGGAAAAACAAAGTGTGTAACCATTATGACCAGCTATCCCTACAGATTTTTGAATCACATTTTAGAAGAGTTAATGATGCATTTTTATATGTAGTTATTAACCAGCTTAATTGGGATGCAGGGTACAGATTAAGCCAAGAGGCCATGGCCTTCATTACAGAATGGGGGTGTTGGTATATCTAGTACCCCAAGTTTACTTATTTTAGTATGGCTGGATTTGAGGGTCATCCTCACTTGCTCCCTAGGTGCTGCAGCAACAGGATGGTTTTGATGGAGTTTGTTTATCAGACTTTGGGGGTGAATGCCCAATTTGGAATAAAACACAAACCAGGTTGTCACGTGTTCCCCATGCAATTGGGTGAGTACAGCTGCCCACATCTTGTGGGAGCTAAGGTGGTTTGTAGTGAGTTGATACACTTGAAGTTGGGATTATATACTACCCAGAAGCACTTTGATCCAAAGAAGAAGATGAATGCTTTCCCGGATTGAGTCTTTGATAGAGATTTCAACCTGCTAGAGGACTTCTAGAGTGATATCCGAGATGAATATGACCTCAGGAACAAGAATTATGAGAGGTTGTCTGTCTCACTTATGGTAGAATTTGGGGTCAAAGTTGACATTCCTGACACATTAGTAGATGATGGGGTAGTGTTGGATCCTTCATATGAAGCATTGAACATAGGTACCAAGAATTTAGACCAGGTGGATTGGGATGCTGAGGAGACGATTGACATCAAGCAAATAGGAAGACCAGTCCTGGAAAGGAGTATCCACTGGGTTGTTCTCAGAGCCCAAGCTCTTGGAGGTCAAGCTCCTAAGAAAGGGAAAGGATATAAGAGAATCAAGAGGAAATTGCCTCCCAAGGAACCCTTGGAATTATTTCCTTCTGATGTGGAATAATTTGAGCTTGAAGCCCCGACTCAAGATTTACCTGGAGTACATGAGGAGGATGCCCCAACAGGACTTGTGGCTTCAACACCATTAATAGGTGAATCATCCGCTCAAGTCCCTCTTACAGAGCAACAAGGTGGTGGGATTCCTAAGGGGACTCTTCATGATATAGTTGAAACATTGAAGGGAAAAGGAGTAGAGCTGGAGATCCATGATGTTGAAACAGATTTTGATGAGACCTTATCGAAAAAGGATGCATGAGAAAAGATGCCTCTAGAGGAGGAAACTAAGCATGTGCTAATGGAGGAGGATCAATGGGAATTGTTTGAGGAAGAAAAGAAAGCTTTAGATGATAAGGCACATGCATAAGCTATAGAAAAATAAAAGTAAATGGATGCTAAGGCACAAGCTGATGCATTACCTCAACAACAACAATCGAAGGCTAAGCAAAGAGTCAATGAAGTAATAAAGCAACATAAGAAAAAGGAGCATGAGCTCAAGACAAATGAAGAAAATGATAAGCTAGAGATGGTGCAGAAGATCCATGAGTTAGAGGAGGAAAAGGCTAAGCAAGGGAGAGAAAGAGAAGCTCTTGAGGCCAAATTGAAGCTATTTGAAGAGGCCTACAAGAAAAGGGAAGAAACAAAATGCCTGCAACAGGAGAAAGATGCTAAGGAGCTGGCCAAGCAACAAAAAAAGGAGAAGGAAGCCTCAGATAAACTCAAAGTTTTGGAAGAAGAAAGAAACAAGCTGTTTGAGGAGAAGAGGTTGGAAGAAGAAAGGTTGGAAAAAGACCAAGAGGATAAGAGGGTGAAAGAGCAGAAGGATAAAGAAGAAGCTAAAAAGCTTGCAAAAGAAAATGTAGAGGGAGAACAAAAAAATGTACAAGAGGTTTATTCTCAACCTAGGGTTAACATACTACAACCATTATCCTCTATGACTGATGCCTCCTCTTCTACTGTAATGGCCACTACTCCAAGTGCTCCTACTTGGTTGAAGCTTGATATTCAGAAGAGACCAATAATGCCCTCACAACCTTTTAATTGGGATAACATGATGAAAGAAATTGAGAGGGAGAGACCCAAAAAGAAGGCTAGGATTCTACATTCCATGAGGCTAATTGAGATAGATGAAATCATTTTCGAATGTGCAATACTAGTGGTGGATAAGGATGTGGGTGATATGCAGGTCACTGATTACCAGTTGGGTACTGTCAATCTAGGAAGGCCTATAAGGAATCAACAAATCAACTTGATTGTTGTTGTAGCATCATCCACCAAGTCAAGGTTGATGAAGGACAAGCAGAGAAAGGATGAGCTCGAAGCTCAATTGGATGAGCTACACACCTTTTTGAAGGATATTTCTGCTCCTAGAGAGCAACTTGTTGCCTTGGAGACACTGGTGTTACTTAGCAAGAGGGAGGTGGATGATCTAGTACAAGTAAAGAATAAGGTTGCGATGATGGATAGGTGGATGGACAAGCTTAATCAGGAGGTAGGCGAGGTATAGGTAACAATTTTTAGATTCACAAGATAACATTAGAGCTAATAGAAGAGATGAAACACCATCTTGAAACATTGGAGCAGCAAGAGGAAGAGTATAGAGGGCATGTTTAGAAAATAAAGGACATCAATAAATTGCCTAAGTCTACTTTGCTTGAGTAGTCCATTCTTGAGGAAGACAATGCAGACTTTTTGGAGAAGGCCTCAAGCATAATCCGACTTAGATCTGATTTCATATACAAGCATAGGAATGAAGTCCAGGATGCGAGTAAGGATTTAAACGAACAAGTTGATGAACTAGAAGCTGTAGTGGCTATTCTAGTTAATGTTGATATACCTGTTAAAGAGGGCTTGCCTTTAAGTCAGTTAAAGGAGAAATGGGATAATAGATTCCAATAAACTATGCAAAAGGAAGATGATGAAAGGGATCTATTATTGGATAGATTGATGGATATTAGATAAGGAGTAAAGGCTTCGAGAAAAGAGTTGAATAAGTTAAGAGACATGAAGGTGTTTGCCTCCACAGAACTGAAGAGAATTCAATATGAGGACTGCCGGATTGATGGGCCGGATGTGGATACTCTTCAACGGGTCTTCTCTAGTTATGATGAATACATTTTGGATCAAACTACGCAAGGATGAGTGGCAGTCTTTTGGGTGCATGACCTCTATTTCTCTTCTTTTTTATTTTTTCTTGTAATTAACGTTGGAACTGAAGATCAACCGATCCGAGTTTCCAAGAAAGTTTTAGTTCCTATAATTGTGGATCTCTATTTTGATTGAGGATTTTGATGTTTTGTACGTCTATATATACCTTTGGGGTATCATATTGTAAGGGTCGATTGATAAGAATAGAATTGGCCACCTGATAGTAGGAGATAGGAATTTTATAGCTTTGCCAAGACACTTTCTTATTTTCTAGTTATAGTTGAATACAAAGATGAGTTTTTACGTAGTATTGTGTTGGAATTGAGTTTACTGGATAAGGTTAATGAATTATAGTCTATCTGTATGCCAGTGAATGTGCTGAAGCATAAGTGTTTCTTATTTGATGAAAATCAATAGAAGGAACCATATTTAAAGATTATTTCATTAAATTATCTATGGATTGAATTATTGAATGTTTGTTGATCTATGATTTTAGCAACGAATGAGAGTTTGTTCTTTTTGAATATTTAAAGTATTATGATGTGTGATTGTGATGGTTAAACTAAGCACCATAGATGCATGCAATAGTATAGATTTTTCTATAAATTGCATCATATTATAGTTTTCTTGATCTATTGGAGGAACATTCATTGTTGAAAATATATGTTTGGATATTAGATATTTTTTATTCATGTTTCACTAATGTATGTCCTGATCTATCTTTTTCTTTTATTTAAAACCCCCTTTTCATTAAGAATAGATTGATGAATCCGTCATTGCTTGCATTCCTTATTACCAGCAAAGGCCCCTTGAATATTATAGTTGCATGGACCAATTGAGTGACACTAGATAGTTGAGAACTAACTACGAGGACTTTGGGAGTTAGGCTACTATATGTTGTCTTTCTTTTTCAGGAGAAATAGAGTAGAGATATTTTGTTTAATGTTGTTTATGTCATTTACACCATCAACAGATCTGGTGCTAGAAGGAGGACCGAAAGTAACAAGCTGGCTTGCATTGTGTCATTCTCAATGAAGAAATACAAGAGGATTCTCAGATCCTCTACTGACCCTGAACCATTAGAATAACTCCAAACCCCAGTTAGACCTAGACCCCATGCTCATAGAATTTTGATTCCACCATTACCACCACCGCTTACTCCACCTAGATTTCAACCAAATCCATGTACATCGCCGCTAGTTCAACCTACATCACCACCACTGGCTCAGCCGGTATCGCCACCAGTCCAACCTACATCACCGCCACCGATTCAGTCAGTGTCATCGCCAGTTTGACATATATCACCACCACTTGCTCAACCAATCCTACCCATGGATTACTTTGTGAATAACCCCTCTTTGCTAGGGACTATTCTAGGGGGAATCCATGATCTACCTAAGAATCTAGAAATTTTTTTTCCCAAGTACATGCATGGAAAATGAAGAAGTGTTGAGGAGCATATACAAGCATTCAAGGATGCTTGTACCCATGCTCAAGTGGCTCATGAGGATGTGGTAGGTATATTGTTTGCTTATTGTTTAGGGGATATGGCATATAATTGGTACTTAAATCTTCCCCGGGGATCTATTATGGGCTGGAAAGATTTAGAAAATGCTTTCATTAATCAATTCCGGGTCTACGTTGACCTTGCCATCTTGTATCACCATTTTTCCACCATAAGGAAAGAACATCATGAGCCATTGCCTCTATTCAACACTAGATTCCAAAGGATGTTTCGTAGGCTACAAGATCCTTACTTAGTGGCTGAGAATATTGCCATTCAAGCATATTTAAGAGTTGTTGATCCCTTGATTGGCCTATTCTTGCAGAGAACTTATCAAGCCAATGAGATTGACTCTTTATCTAAAGTTTATCATCTAGCCATCAAATTGCAACAACAGATAAGTCTGCAATCATGAGGTTTAGGAATAGCTATTCCTCCCATGGGTTATCATATGCCTAACACACCATTGTATAACACTATCCTAGGGATGTCTTACTCCCAATATGGACTTGTGTCTGAATTGCAAGCCCCACCTACCATACCCTTTTTTGGCATTGGCATGCAAGATCCTTCCCAGCAACCCTAAAATCAACAACAACAACTGGAAGGATCAACGCATGTTCATTCCCCATCCATAGTGCATAATGTGCAAAATGAACAAATTGTTCAACTGGCCAGTGAGCTAGAAACTCTTAAAAAGTCTCTATCTCAAATTTCTAATGACATGGCATAACTTAGGAAAAACCCTCCCCACAACCAAAACTAGAATTATCAAAACCAGGGAGGTTACAACAATCAGGGAAATTACTCCAATCAAAATGTGAATTAGAACACCTACCGGAACTTCTAGAATCAGAATAGAGGATATAACCAGAGGTCCAACAACAACAATAGGCAGTGGAATACTGGACATAACAATGGGGGAGTTTCCCATAATTATCAATCAGGTGAGGAGAGATCACATACTGCTAATGTGGTTGACCTTAATTTCAAGACTAATTCATGCAAGATACATGATACTACAGAACATTCTGAGGTTAATTGCCCAGAAATGGAGAAAATGGTAAAGATTGCACAAGTTGATTCCCATCCTCCAGTAGAAAATTCCAATCAAGATAATGGGCCAGTAAGTACTACTATGAATTTTGAGACTATTGATGAAACATACCAATTTCCCATGCAGGGAGATAATGAGCTAGAGGAGGATGTGTATGATGCCCAAGCCTTCCAGTCCAAAGGTGGTCACTTCCTGAGAAATCAGAATAAGGGCGCATTTACTACATCTGCACCCCCAAACAACACGGTCCCACCTAACCAAAATGTAGATAATAACCCACCGCCACCAAAGGGACCTTCTAACTTTCAGAATAGAGGTAATCCACCTCCTTTTCCTAAATATCAAGTAAGGAATGATTCAAAATTTGATTTTATTGCAGAATTGCAAAGACAAAAGACATCGTTATCACTCTTCAACATTATGAAGTGGTGCCCGACTCAATGTGAAGTGGTATTGAAAGCCATGGAGGAGGCAAACTACTTAAAAGGAAAAGGTAAAGTGACTCCAGTGAAGGAGACAAATGCAACCATCTATAAAGGTAAGACCAGTACCCCACCTTTTCTTTTAAGTTTAAGGATTTTTGGAAAGAATTTGCATAACTATTTATTGGATTTTGGAGCATCGAGTAATGTTATGCACTTTTCAATATATAAGAAGTTAGGATTAAATCCTATCCCAACAAATAAGAAAGTGATCTAGTTGGACAAAACTGAGGTCAATGTTGTAGGAGAACTAAATAACATGCATGTGCAGGTTGGATCAGATCCAAGGATCCAAACCTACATAGATATCCAAGTGGCTGACATCCCAGAGACATATGGTATGCTCCTAAATCGGGAGTTAATAAAAAGTATTGGGGGATATTTGTCCTTGGATTTCTCTCACATGTGGTTACCCTAGAAGGGGGTACCAACGCAGATAAGGATTGAGAGTGAACCAAGGCTCAAGCATATGATTAAAGAATATGATGCTTCAAATGAAGTAGCATATTTTGAGATTGAGATAGGAGTTTACAAGCAAGAGGAAGTCTTGACCTTCTCTGTACTCAATCCTGAGGATACATTTCCCATAGAACACAGTGACCCAATGATTTGCATCAACCAACAAGTTCTAATAAGGAGATTGCAACAAGATAGGCTGGTATTAGGAGAAGAAACTGATTTTAGTTTCTTGCTTCGTAATTGGTGTAAGATTCATTATCACAATCATTCAGAGTTAACATGCCCACCGTGCCTAGATATCTTAAATCATATAGGCCAACCTCAACAAATATGTCAGGAAAAACTCCAAACACCTATCAATGAGTTTTCTTTACAGTTAAAGATGCTACCATTCTCACTCAGACTAGCCTTTCTCAAGAGGAAGATTCCTCACCAATAGAGCAGACTCAGGTTCTAGGCTCCAACATTCAAGAAGAGATTGAGGTGTCTTAGTTCTTTTCAAATACACCTGCTAATGCCCAAGGCATTAATAAAATATGAATTGGATTGCAATTTAATCCAAGAAGTTGTTCAAGAAGAGATCCTTGAGCAAGCTGAAAACATAGAGAAACCCTTAAGTGAGCCTAGCCCCTAGTCATTTTCAAATGACTAGCAAAATTTTGAGCCGCCACACATCCCAAGTAAGTCATCCCTTGTTATCCCTAAAAAGAAGGAGCTCCCAGCTAAAGACCAATTGTGGAGTCTTAAATTTGATGGCTCCAAATCTAAGGTAGGAAGTGGAGCAGGGATTGAACTAACTAACCCAAAAGGGAAAACTTACTTTGCATCTTACAGGTTGCAGTTTGGATGCACAAACAATGTGGCTACATATGAAGCACTTGCTCATGGACTCATGTTTGCTCATAAAAAGAAGGTTACTACTCTCACAGTTATGGGGGATTCTGAAGTGATTGTAAAGAAGGTACGCAACAAATATACATGTCATAACAAAAGATTGGCTGCATACAGAAATAGAGTTTGGAACTTAATTGAAGACTTTGATACTTTTGGGATTACTCTAATCCCTAGAGAAGCTAATCAAATTGTAGATGCTCTTTCCGTTGCTGCTAGCACTTTGGAACCCATGCAAGACTCTAATCTAAAAATAGTTTTAGTTGAACTAATTTCAGTCCCAGTTGTTCCTAATAATGTCTGACATTTTTAGGTATTCGATGATGATCAATATATATTGGCCTTTTTGGAAAGTTCAAATGTCTTTCAAGGACAGATAATAGATGAATCAGAAAGAGATCAGGGAGATTGAGATCTTGAGAAGGATGGTGAAGAAGGCATATTGGATTTGAAAAGTAATAGTATTCCAAAAGGGATGGTAGCTTTGGAGAGAATATTTGATTCTGACCCACGGGCTCATCAAAGGGTTCCCAAAGAGAGTGATGGAGAGAAATATGAATCTGTCAATTTGACTAACTCAGGCCCTGAAAGGAATGTCCTTATAGAGAAAATTGTCCTCAAGAAATTAAGGACAATATAGTTAAAGTTTTGGAGTAGAACATTGAAGCCATTGCTCGGAGTTATGATGACCTAAAAACCTTTGACACTTTGGTGATCACACATACCATACCTCTCAAGCAAGAAGCCAAGCCTTTCCGTCAAAAACAATGCTTGGTCAATGCTTTGATTGAGCCCTTGATCCAGAAGGAGGTACAAAAGCTCCTATCTACAAGAATAATCTTTCCTGTTAGACATTCTACATGGGTGGAAAATTTAGTTCCTATATGCAAGAAAAAAGGGGAAATTAGACTATGTGTTGATTTGAGGAATCTAAACAAAGCCTCCGAGAAAGATAATTATCCACTGCCTTCTCTTGATGAAGTGATACAAAAGGTTAATGGGTCCTTGATGATGTCATTCTTAGATGGTTATTCTGGGCACAATCAGGTCCTTGTTAGTCATGAGGATAGAATGAAGACCGCTTTCACCACCAAATGGGGCATATTTGCCTATCGGAGGATGCCATTCAGTCTTATCAATGCTGGAGCAACCTTTCAATGGGAAATGGATGTACCCTTCAAAGATTTGATAGGAAAGTGTATAATTATTTACGTGGATGATTTAACCATCTTCTCTAAGAATTGGGAAGACCATGCTACTGATTTGGAAAAAGTTCTCAAGAAATGTATAAGATATGGTGTCGCTCTCAATCCAGAAAAGTGTGTCTTTGGAGTATCTGAAGGGAAAATCTTAGGTCACATCATATCAGAAGAAGGGATATGTATAGACCCTGATCGAGTGGAGGCTATCTTAAAATTGACAAGGCTGGGCAGCAAGAAAGAAATGAGATCCTTCTTCAGAAGGATCAATTTTGTTAGAAAATTTATAATAGGGTTTGCGGAGATTGTCAAACCTCTTAACGAGATGATGAAGAAAGATACGAAGATCGAGTGGAGCAATGAGGCTAAATTTTCTTTCTCATAGATCAAACAGTCTATATCTGAGGCACCTGTTTTGACTAGCCTAGATTATCTAAGGCCTTTTTATATCTATTCTTTTGCATCCGATCATTCATGTGCAGTTGTGTTAACACAACGAAGAGGAGAGGGAGAGGAAAGACCTATTGCCTTCATGCGATCTCCATTTAAGAATGTGGAGGTTAGATACCCACCCTTGGAGAAAGAAGCCTTTGCATTGGTTTGAGTGGTAAATAAGTTCAAGCATTAGATTCTTTGAAGTCAAGTAATGGCCATAGTTCCAAATCCAACATTGAAGTCTCTCTTGATGCAAAGTGAATTGGGAGAGCGAAGAGGAAAGTGGATGGCAATTCTGCAAGAGTTTGACTTAGATATTCATTCGATGAAACTCATTCGAGGGAAAGGTTTATCAAAGGCAATGGCAGATGTGGACAAGAATATCACCTATCAATAGTACATTGTCCAGTCATTTACTAAGGATCCCCAATACACCAACTTGATTTTCTTCCTCCTCAATAATAGATGTCCAAAAGGAATGAATGCTACTTAGAGGAGAGCATTGAGGATGAAGAGTGCTTACTACATGCTTAAAGGGGGATCCATCTACAGAAAGAATTTTCAAGGGATTTATCTACGCTATTTGGATTAGCAAGAGGCTAAACATGCCATTTCTAAGTTTCATAGAAGACATGGAACATGACATGGGTCTGCGGATGCTTTCGCTCATCAGATTCTTAGATCAGGCTATTATTGGCCTTATGTATTTCAGGATGCACATCAACATGTCAGAATGTGTCATGTATGTCAAACTTCTGCACCCAGGGAAAGAAATCCTACAATGCCTTTGCAACTATTGTATGAGGTAAGGCCGTTTGCTCAATGGGCACTGGACTTTGTAGGTGTTATTAATCCCAATTCTTTTGCAGGTCATAAATTCATCTTGACTGCAACTGACTACTATACGCGTTGGACCGAGGCCCAACCCTACAAAAATAGCACCACAAAGGTGGTTATCAAATTTTTGACTGAGAACATCACCACTAGGTTTGGAGTTCCATTTGCTCTGGTATGTGATAATGGCCCTGCTTTTTCTTCTGCTGAATTCATTCAATAGGCATATGAACATAAAATTATTTTGAAGTATTCATCCAATTACTACCCTCAGGGAAATGGGGTGGCTGAGTCCACTAATAAAAACCTGTTAGAAGTAATAAGAAAGTTGCTAGAAAACAATCCTAGGGACTGGCACACCCAGTTGAGATTTGCCTTGTGGGCAGATCGAACCCAAATCAAAGCAGCTCTAGGAAATTCGCCTTTTAAGTTAGTCTATGGCCAAGACCCAGTCTTCCCGATCCATTTACAAATACCCGTTCTTAAGTTTATGCAGGAATTTTATACCAAGGAGGATAGGATTGAAGTTAGATTACTTAATTTTCTTAACATGGAGGAACAAAGAGATGCAGCTTTGCAAAAATTCTCTAAGCATCAGGCTGTCATCAAACGCTGGTTTGAAAAAAGGGCCAAGATAAAATCCTTTAGGATATTAGATCTTTTACTACTATGGGATAAAGCTAGAGAGAAGAAGGGAGATCATCAGAAGTTTGATAGACTCTGGTTGGGTATGTATCAAGTGGTTGAGATACTAGGTGAAAATTCTTTTCGTTTAAGTACCTTAATAGGAGAGCCTATTCCATTACTAGTTAATGGTCAGTTTCTCAAGAACTATTTTGGTTTATGAAAGGTCTGATGTTTTAAAAGAATGTATTATACTGTATCATATGTAATTAAGTCTTTTGTTTCTATTTTTTTTGTTTTTTTTTGTTTGTTTCTGGTTTGTTTTTGTTTATTCTTTTGTTTGTTTTGTTTGTTTTTGTTTTGTCTTGTTTTGTTGGGGATCTTCATTTTTGTCCATCTCAAGACAGGGGGTTGTTATTCAAAGTATGCTACAGGAACTAGGAGAGAAATTGGTTTAGGTATTTTCATTAGCATCTTTGAAAAGGGTTTCATTCTGAAACTCATGTTTTATGACCATTCTAATCTTGGTTTGAAAAGTTATTAGGGATAAAAGATACACTATGAATATCTCATGAATTATGATAAAAATCTGTCACCAAAATAGATAAACATTTGCCTAAGGAAATACCTATCTGTTTTAGGGTGGCTTTACCTTTTGATTCAAGTGAAAAATCCGATTCAAAGACTATCATGAAATCCATTGTAGTTCTCAACCCACTATTTAGATCAATTGTATCTGAGTATTGAGGAAAGTTTATAAAATATTTCTACAAGTAAAGCCTAAGGAAAAAAAAAGGAGAAAGAAAGAAAGCAAAGGAAAGCTCAATATTAAATGGGTAATCAAGTATCTCTATCAGGGCTAGGGATGCCTGGCTGGCAATAGAGCAATGCTTTGAGAGAACCTTAGGTATCTCCATTGGGGCTATGGACATCTATCTGGCAGCAGAGCAATGCCCAGGATTTCATTGCACAATAGTTAAGGACTCAACCTATGTAGCTTGAATCTTAGGTATAGTTGTTTAGGAGCAGAGAAAGTATCTATAAAGAATGATGCACAATAAATACACACACTCAGATTCAAAAATATTCATTACAGGTACCATGCACACGCGTAGCTGCAGTTTTAACCTTAATTAGGGATTAACTGGAAGTTATCATCATTGTTTAAAAGATCAAGAGCGAAGTAGAGTTGTAGTGGAGCATTTGGATGTGTGATTCGATCGAAAGGGAGATAATCACGCATGGGATCACATCAAAGGGCTAACCTATATATTTTCATTTGAGGTAGGGTTTCTATTATTCTCTTTCATTTTCTTTCGCTTTTCATTTTTGGTTCGGTCGTTGGTTTCTTGTGAATTCATGACTCTTGATTATCTTGTGAGTTCATATTCTTCATTTTTCTTTTCTTTTGTTCTATTTTCTTGTTTTCATTTTTCTTTTTCTTGCATTTTTGTTTCTTGTTCATTTGTTTTTATCACTGTCGTTTTCACGTTTTAATCGTGATCGTATCGTGATGCCCTAGGTTTTTAAATGGCATGGATTAGTTACTATTTTTATATTGGCAGGGTTTGATAAATTATGGTTTTACTTAGGAATCCTGTTGTGCATTAAACTGTTTATTTTGAACGGGGTTAAATTCGTGCCCTAATTATTTGAAATCGAGGGTTTTGTGAATTAGGTTTTTGGCGCATTTTGTTTTAAATATGATGCCCTAGTTATTACTGTTTCCTCTCGGTCATATGGGGATGGTCTTGCATAGGTTATTTTTAAGCCCCTTTCATTTTGATATGACCTATTCCTTAGATCATGTTGTTATTTATCATCCTATTGAAATCACTTATGACATCATAATTATTTCGGAGTGAAACTAGAACTGGAATCGATTTTGATCTTGAACCATGTTTTGTAATAAATATCGATTCTATTTCCATCCCGTTTCTGACTTCGTTTATAGTAAGAAGTAGGCTTTCGAAATATTTGTAACTCTGGCGGAACCGAAACCAGAACCAAACATAAAATTGAAAATTCTTCATGGAACCAAATCGGTTTTCATTTCGATTTCGATTCTGATTCCGGTCCCACCTTGTTATTATTACAAGCTTAGTGTCTATTCTGGTCCCAATCCTGATAGTATTTTTAAGAAAGATTGTTTAGAATGTTTTCTACCTGGTTCTGCCTTCAGTATATATGAAAGGGTAGGATCTTTGATCATGGTTTTGTTATCTTTTTATGGATCTAATTTGAGGTTTTATTGCAGAAAACTAAAGGATGTCAAGAGTATCAAGAGAGGCTTCCTAGAGGAATCAACCTGTAGAAAATTCAAAGGTAGCAAGCAAGCCTAAGAAAATTAAACCGGAGCAACTTCCTTATACCTTGAGGTATAACCATGGGGGTGTTGTCACTGCAAGCAAGGTAGAATCAGATTGGGCGGAAATAACTGATGCCAATCTAGGCTCATTCAATTATGAGGAGTTATACTTAGAGAAATTTACTAAGGATGTAACAGGGAGAACTGGAAGAATAGTTGAGTTGGCTTGGCTCACATCACTATGTTTCCTCTATCCATCCAATGCCCAGAATTGATCATGACAGCAACAGGAGCTTACAATCCGGCCACTAGACAATGCGTGGATTCACAGGATAATGTGATTATAGACTTAACTCCTCAAATGTTTCAACTTATGTTTAGTTTCACTGATCCAAAGAACCTTGCACAACTGAATGAGGCAAATAGTTTGGAGATATATAGCAAGCACAAGGAGACCAATAAGGCTCACTTGAATAAGAAGTGGTTAAGAACAGAGAAGAAGTCCCTGGCAAAGCTCTCATATCAGCCAAAGAGGGTAGAATTCTACAAGGAGGTATCAGATCTTATAATGATGTTGTCTAGAGTTTTTGGAAAGAGGGATGCATTTCATTTCAAGGAATGGATGTTTCCATTCATTCAGACAATCTTTGATGGCAGGCAGCAATTTGATTGGCCTATGATTATCTCAGACAACATACATGATCAGCTAACTAGGATAAGGGAAACTAAGAGCTTCTTCATGGCCTCTTATGTTGTCTATGCAGCGCCTAGAGGATGCCTCTTTCCATGGTTGAACAGAGTGGGAATATTGGGAGAAGTTGATGGGAAAAGAAAAGTGTGGAACCATTATGACTAGCTATCCCTACAAATTTCTGAATCAAATTTTAGAAGAGTTAATGATGCATTTTTATATGTAGTTATTAACCAGCTTAATTGGGATGTAGGGCACAGATTAAGCTAGGAGGTCATGGCTTTCATTACAGAATGGGGGTGTCAGTATATCCAGTACCCCAAGTTTACTTATTTTAGGCTGGCTAGATTTGAGGGTCATCCTCACTTGCTCCCTAGGTGCTGCAGCAACAAGATGGTTTTGATGGAGTTTGTTTATCAAGCTTTGAGGGCCAATGCTCCATTTGGAATAAAACACAAACCAGGTTGTCACAAGTTCCCCATGCAATTGGGTGAGTACAACTACCCACATCTTGTGGGAGCTAAGGTGGTTTGTAGTGAGTTAATACACTTGAAGTTGGGTTATATACTGCCCAGAAGCACTTTGATCCAAAGAAGAAGATGAATGCTTTGTTGGATTTAGTCTTTGACAAACATTTCAACTTGCTAGAGGACTTCTGGAGTGATCTCCATGATGAATATGACCTCAGGAAGAGGAATTATGAGAGGTTTTTGGTCTCACTTATGGTAGAATTTGGGGTCAAAGTTGACATTCCTGACACATTAGTAGATGATGGGGTAGTGTTGGATCCTTCGTATGAAGCGTTGAACATAGGTACCAAGAATTTAGACCTAGTGGATTGGGATGCTAAGGAGATGATTGACATCAAGCAAATAGGAAGACCAGTCCTAGATAGGAGTATCCACTAGGTTGTTCTCAGAGCCAAGGCTTCTGGAGGTCAAGCTCCTAAGAAAGGGAAAGGATATAAGAGAATCAAGAGGAAATTGCCTCCCAAGGAGCCCTTGGACTTATTTCCTTCTAATGTGGAAGAATTCGAGCTTGAAGCCCCGACTCAAGATTTACTTGGACTACATGAGGAGGATGCCCCAATAGGACCTGTGGCTTCAACACCATTAGTAGGTGAATCATCTGCTCAATTCCCTCTTACAGAGCAACAAGGTGGAGAGATTCCTAAGGGGACTCTTCATGATATAGCTGAAACATTGAAGGGAAAAGGAGTAGAGTCGGAGATCCATGATGTTGAAATAGATTTTGATGAGACCTTATCAAAAAAGGATGCATGAGAAAAGATCCCTCTAGAGGAGGAAACTGAGCATGTGCTAATGGAGGAGGATCAATGGGCATTGTTTGAGGAAGAAAAGAAAGCTTCAGATGCTAAGGCACATGCATAATCTATAGAAAAACAAAATCAAATGGATAGTAAGGCACAAGTTGATGCATTACTTCAACAACAACAATTGGAGGCTAAGCAAATAGCCGATGAAGTAATAAAGCAGCAGAAGCAAAAGGAGCATGAGCTCAAGACAAAGGAAGAAAATGATAAGCTGGAGATGGTGCAGAAGATCCATGAGTTAGAGGAGGAAAAGGATAAACAGAGGAGAGAAAGAGAAGCTCTTGAGGCCAAATTGAAGCTAATTGAAAAGGCCTACAAGAAAAGGGAGGAAACAAAATGCCTGCAAAAGGAGAAAGATTCTGAGGAGCTAGCCAAGCAGCAACAAAAGGAGAAGGAAGCCTCAGATAAACTTAAAGTTTTGGAAGAAGAAAGAAACAAGTTGCTTGAGGAGAAGAGGTTGGAAGAAGAAAGGTTGGAAAAAGAACAAGAGGATAAGAGGGTGGAAGAGCAAAAGGACAAAGAAGAAGCTGAAAAGCTTGCACAAGAAAATGTAGAGGGAGAACAAAAAAATGTACAAGAGGTTGATTCTCAACCTAGGGTTAACATACTACAACCATTATCCTCTACGACTGCTGCCTCCTCTTCTACTGTAATGTCCATTACTCCAAGTGCTCCTACCTGGTTGAAACTTGATCTTTAGAAGATACCAATAATGCCCTCACAACCTCTTAATTTAGATAACATGACGAAAGAAATTGAGAGAGAGAGACCCAAAAAGAAGGCTAGGATTCTACATTCCACGAGGCTAATTGAGATAGGTGAAATCATTTCCGAATGTAATACCAGTGGTGGATAAGGATGTGGGTGATATGCAGGTCACTGATTACCAATTGGGTACTGTCAATCTAGGAAGGCCTATAAGGAATCAACAAATGAACCTGATTGATATTGTAGCATCATCCACCAAGTCAAGGTTGATGAAGGAAAAGCAGAGAAAGGATGAGCTACACACCTTTTTGAAGGATATTTCTGCTCCTAGAGAACAACTTGTTGCCTTGGAGACACCGGTGTTACTTAGCAAGAGGGAGGTGGATGATATGGTACAAGTAAAGAATAAGGCTGCAATGATGGACAGGTGGATGGACAAGCTTAATTAGGAGGTAGGTGAGGTACTGGTAAATAGTTTTGAGATTCACAAGATAACATTAGAGCTAATAGAAGAGATGAAACACTATGCTGAAACATTGGAGTAGCAAGAGGAAGAGTATAGAGGGTATGTTTAGAAAATAAAGGACATCAATAAACTACCAAAGTCTACTTTTCTTGAGCAGTCCATTCTTGAGGAAGACAATGCAGACTTTTTGGAGAAGGCCTCAAGCATAATCCAACTTAGATCTGATTTCATATACATGCATAGGAATGAAGTTCAGGATGCGAGTGAGGATTGAAACGAACAACTTGATGAACTAGAAGTTGTAGTGGCTATGGTAGTTAATTTTGTTATACCTGTTAAAGAGGGCTTGCCTTTAAGTCAGTTAAAGGAGAAATGGGATAATAGATTCCAATAAATTATGCATAAGGAAGATGATTAAAAGGATCTATATTTGGATAGATTGATGGATATCAGAGAAGGAGTAAAGGCTGCTAGAAAAGAGTTGAATAAGTTAAGAGACATGAAGGTGTTTGCCTCCACAAAAATGAAGAGAATTCAATTTGAGGATAGCTAGATTGATGGGCCGGATGTGGATACTCTTCAACAGGTCTTCTCCAGTTATGATGAATACATTCTGGAGAAAACTACGCAAGGATGAGTGGCAGTCTTTTTAGTGCATGACCTCTATTTCTCTTCTTTTTTATTTTTTCTTGTAATTAACGTTGGAACTGAAGATCAATCGATCTAAGTTTCCAAGAGATTTTCAGTTCCTATAATTGTGGATCTTGATTTTGATTGAGGATTTTGATGTTTTTTACATCTATATATACCTTTGGGGTATCATATTGTAAGGGTCAGTTGATAAGAATAGAATTGGCCACCTGATAGTAGGAGATAGGAATTTTATAGCTTTGCAACGACACTTTCTTATTTTTTAGTTACAGTTGAATACAAAGATGAGTTTTTATGCAGTATTGTGTTGGAATTGAGTTTACTAGATGAGGTTAATGAATTATAGTCTATCTGTATGCCAGTGAATGTGCTGAAGCATAAGTGTTTCTTATTTGATGAAAATAAATAGAAGGAACCATATTTAAAGATTATTTCATTAAATTATCTATGGATTGAATTATTGAATGTCTGTTGATCTATGATTTTAGCAATGAATGAGAGTTTGTTCTTTTTGAATCTTTAAAGTATTATGATGTGTGATTGTGATGGTTAAACTAAGCACCATAGATGCATGCAATAGTATGGATTGTTCTGTAAATTGCATCATATTATGGTTTTCTTGATCTATTGGAGGAAAATTCGTTGTTGAAAATATACATCTAGATATTAGATAATTTTTATTCATGTTTCACTAATGTATGCCCTGATCTATCTTTTTCTTTTATTTAAAACCCCCTTTTCATTAAGAACAGATTGATGAATCTGTCATTGCTTGCATTCGTTACTACCATCAAAGGCCCCTTGAATATTACAGTTGCATGGACCAATTGAGTGACACTAGATAGTTGAGAACCAACTACCAAGACCTTGGGAGTTAGGCTACTATATGTTGTCTTTCTTTTTCAGGAGAAATAGAGTAGAGATATTTTGTTTAATGTTGTTTGTGTCATTTACACCATTAGCATTACTCATGCGATGTAAAATTCAATGGACCTTAGCAAAAAACAAGGTATTTCTTTGAAACTTGATATTTATTAAGCCTGTGGTCGGGTCTCTTGGAATTTCATTTTTGTTGTTCTTGAAAAAATTGGTTTCAATGGAAAGTTTCTCAACTTGATTAAATCTTGTGTCACTACTCCTAAATACTCTATCTTGATTAATGGGGTGCCACAAGGTTTATTTTCTTGTGATCATGGTCTAAGACAAGGTGAACCTTTGCCTCCTTACCTGTTTGTTATTTTTGTTGAAGCTTTGGGCCATAATATTCAGCGACAACTTTTTAATAAAAATCTAAAAGGGTTATGTGCTGCTTCAACCTTCCCCTAGCCTCACACCAAAATTTTTTTTGGCAAAGCTATCCTTCTTGGGGAGGCTTCAATCCTAGAAGAAAGACAATGGAGAGAGGTTCTTGTATATCCTAGAGTCTCAGGCCAATATATATCAATTAACAAAAGAGAAAGATCTATTTCTTTAACACTAGCTAGACTATAAAAGAGAAACTAATAAATATTATTGGATGCTAGGAAGCTTATCTGTCAGCTACCTATCTTGGCTTACCTTTAATCTCAAGAAAACCTCATAGTAATTACTAGAATTATATTGTTGAAAAATATTCAAAAGAAACTGGCTGAGTGGAAAGGTAAGTTGCTAAGTTTTGCTAAGAAACTTCAACTTTTAAAAGCTTCATTACAAAACATTTTGGTTTACTACCTCTCTCTTTACATTCATGCCTTCATTACTAAGAAGATTAAAATGATACAAAGGATATTTTTATGATTGGGAGTGGAGGAGAGGAAAATAATGGTGCTTGTTAGATGGGATACTGTCTGCACTCCAAAGAGAGATGGTGGTTTGAGCATAAGAAGAATAAAAGTGTTCTATGAAGCTCTTGTGGCAAAAATGGGATGGTTTCTGCTAGAAGGAGAAAAGGATTGGGTACAGATTCTATGGGCTAAGTACTTGGGAAATAAGGATTTTTTTGCTTCCTTAGGAAAAAGGATCTCCCCTATGGTTCTATTTTTTGGAATAATTTGTTAAATATCAGGGGTACGTTAACAAAAGGAGAAAAATTGAGAATTGGAAATGGTCACAAAACTCATTTCTGGGGGGATGCCTGGACTACCTATGCTCCCTTGTCAGATAACAACAATCTCTAGCAAGTTAGAATCATATTGAAAAGAAATATAGGTAAGAAGGTTTTCAATTATATAAATTGGGAAGGCTTGAGGCCAAAGTGGATAGAATTTAAGAACTATTTAAATTATGTTGTTCTCAGGGGAGGTGGACAACAAAATTGGGAGGCTACTTTGGATTCTCTCCTATGACAGATTGGTGATCTTGAGCTATTCTCAATAAATAGGGATGATATGTGGGTTTGGAAAAAAATATCTTCTGGGAGATTTGCTATAAAATCTATGCATGAGACTATGGAATCCTAGCTATTCCAAGCAAGGTTTTTTAACTAGAAAATGGTGTGGAGCAAGAATCTAATTCCTGAAATTAATTATTTTTGGTGGACTATGATGCATGGGAAGATCCTTACAATTGACAATCTTAAGAAAAGGGAATCGTATCTGGTGAAAAGATTCTATTTTTGTAATGAAGAGGAGGAAACCATTATGCATCTCATGTTTCAATGTCCTTATGCTCAAGAAGTGTGGTCTTTTTTCCTCAAGATTGTGATGTTTGATTGGGTCTTTCCTTCATCGGTAAAAAATGTTTATTGACTACTAGAGTTTTTGTCCCTACTCACACAATATTATTATTGACCTCTGGAGGCAAGCTCCCCTGTTCCTCACATGGGGATTATGGAAAGAGAGGAATAATAGAGTTTTTAGGGATACAACTAAGAATAGTGAAGAGCTATGCATGTCTATCAGGAAACAGATTCAAGAAAAAATTGAAAGTTGTAAGTATGCTCCTTCAAAGAAAATGCCATCATACCAAGAGATGTGAATCAAGCAATGTTGCAGAATACCTCATGATCTTAATAATTTCAATTGGGTCAAACAACTTATTAGAAAACGAACTATTTGGATTCCCCCTTGAGCCAGGATGGATTAAGTGTAATTTTGATGGGTGTTCTAAAGGGAATCCAGGTCTTGAGGGGGTGAGAGGGATAGTAAGAAACCATGAAGGCATTTATGTTGCTGGATACACCAAAGGTCTAGGTACAACAACTAACAACTTGGCCGAGGCTTATGTGGTGTGGGTCAGAATATGTTATCTAAAAGATAATGACTACACTAAATTTATGGTGGAGGAAGACTCCAAGCTAATTATTGACTATTTGAACAATAAGGCTGATGTTCCTTGGGAGTTAAAATATATCTTAGATGATTACAAATATATGATACAATCCTTTCAGCATTGCAAGATTACCCATATTTAGAGGGAAGGCAATAGGGCTTTCGATGTAATGGCGAATTTTGGCCTACGACATTTAGATTGGGAATATTGGTACCTTTCTCAATTGTCAAATCAAATTAAGGAAATATTATCTAAGGAGAGATTAGAGGGTTTAATTAATTCATCATGGATAGAAAGAAATTAATTAAGTTGTGGGGTCCATAGTGTTTTCCAGCTGTCATGATAATTATGTTCTTTCTTATGTGGTAGTTGGGAAAGTTTAAAAGATAGAATTTGATGTACTCTATTTATGGTAGTTGTACACTAAATCTCAAATATTTAAAAACAGATGGGATGAAAGGAAAGGACCATTTGGATACCTCATGTGATAATGAAAAAGAGAAAAGGTGGTAATCATGATTATCACCCACATTTATAAAAATATTGTGGAGGATTTGAGAAAAGACATTTTAGCATGTGTTATCGCGGGCACTAGGGATGATAATAAAAAAAGTTTCATCATGAATGGAGTTCTCATTTCTATTAAAGATAGGTTTTGAAGATATAAGGCTAGACTTTGTAAATAGCTCAATTATTTCAATATCACTAGAAGTTTTGATTCGTCGTATTTACAAAGGAAAAGCTACCAAGTTTCCATCAAAACTAAAAAATTTGAATTTCCATTTGCTTCTATTGTAAACAAGGAAGGTCAAAGAGTGGAGTATTTACTTCTTCTAAAAGATTATCAAAACATAGAAAAAACTACGGGAGGCCCTATAAAAAGGATGGAGTCGAGTAAATATGATTCCTTGAAGAAGAACGTGGAATTATGGGGCCTACTTGAGCGTGTTGGTTTCATGCCATACTTTGCAGCTATGGAGGGTTATAGTGAACAACTCAACTACAAGTTTGTGAATACTTAGAAGGATGGAGAAGTTGAGTTGGGTGGTCTCCGCTTTACTGTTTATGTTAAGTTGATTGCTAAGGTGATGAGTCTGACGTATGAAAGAAAGAAGATAGCCAAGGTAAGCATGGGTAACTATCACACTTACATTGATTTTTTTTGAAGCTAAAGATAAGGCTAAAAGATTTCAAAATGGTTATTCTAGGGTGTTGCTTCCGCCCCCGTATCATAATGTTTGCTACTTTTTCATGAAGTGTTTTATGCTAGAGGGCTACTTTCAATTGTTGCATGGTTATCATTTTCCCATCCTCAACCATATTAGGCACTAGGAAAAAATAAACTTACCCTTCTTCCTCCTATCCTCTCTGAAACAAAGCCTTGCCAATGGTGTGAACCCCCCTTTACACCAAGGATTGATTAGAGCCATATGCAAGTACATTCTTGCCACCACTCTACAAAGAAACACTTTCCATAATCTGATTGAGAACCCCACCCCTAATGTCATGGACCCTTTGTGGTTGACCCTTCTTAAAATAACTCTTGAAAAACATATTGTTTCCCCCCTCTTCTATTGCTAATAAGAAAAGAAAATTGTTGATTCGTGAGCTGGGTGCTGACCCTAATACTATAACAAGTTTGGATGAACTTGAGAAAAGCTCTGAATGTGGGTCTACTAGTCCAGCTGTGGTAGCATCCAAGGGGTTGGATAATAGAAAAAAATAAAAAAGATCAAATGAAAAGAACTTGGAAGAGCCTCTAGAAATTAAAAAAGGGAAGAAGGTTGCCAGGGAGGAAAAGACTTCCTCCTTTGAAGAATGTGTTCTTGATATTCTTGGTGAAGTTGGGTCTCTTGAGGAAGAGGTTTCAGGGTTAGAGGACATGGAAGATTTGAGCTAGGAGGAGGAAAAAGGGTTTAATTAGTAGGAGGATATGCATGATGTGGAGGAGGATACTGGTATGACTGAGGAAAAAGGAATGGCTACTACTGATTTAGAGGATATGGACATCAATGTGGTGACCCTTGGTAATGAAGATTGCTCGAAAGATAAACACATGAAAATGGAGAAAACAAGAATGGAATGGTTGGAAGAAAGATGGAGATTATTGAGAAAATGGTGTAGAAAGATGACAATGCTAACATGTTTTAGGTTCTTGAGAATCTTGTGCTAAACTTGTGCAGGATTATGGATGTGGTGATGAAAAGAGTGGTGATGGCTACAATCTCAGGACATGGTAAAATAAAGAAACAACAGAGAAAAAAGAGAATAGGGATGATGCTGATTTATTTGGAAAGATGGAGATAAAAGACAACCTTGAAGATTTGGTGGACTTGAAGAAGGCTTGGAGCCTTATTGAGGATGCTTAATCCTCGATTTTAGTTTTTTTTATTTTTGATGATTTCTGTTAGATGGTTTTTTGGCTCTCCTATTAGGAATTTTTGTGACAAAGGATCGATATGCCTAATCTATATTATTTTAAGCTTTATTTATGTTATGAACATTATGAACTTGTTGGGTACTCTTTATAGGTTATGCTTATATAAACTCATTTTGTGGTTTGATGATTATATGGAATGGTTAGATATTTATTGGATCCTTGATAGGTTAATATATTTTGATGTAGTTCGTATATTTTGATGTTGGTTTTGTTTGGTTGGGTGTGGGGAAGTGGTTCTTCTTATGTTCCACTTTCCCTATGTTTTGTTGTTCTATCTGGTAGTTGTTTCTCTAGACTGTTTTGCTAGTTTTTAAGGGATCAGGGCCCTTTCCCTGCTTAATCAAAAAAAAAAAATGATTGAAGAAGCTAGTTGAAAGTGAAAATGTGAGATTTGATGAGACTATTCCATTTAATAGGATTCTTGAAGTAGAAGATGATGAAGAAATAATTTGCAGTAGTATTGAAGATTCAGAAGAAGTTGCTACAAAAACTCCAACAAAGTATGTTTAGAGGAATCATTTTGAAGACCAGATCATAAGAAATAAAGATATTGGGGTTCAAACCTAGAAGAATCTTGGGAGATTGAGTGAGCAAGTACACTTTTCTTTACTATAGACACCTAAATTTGACCACCCCCATATGGTCAAATTCACCCTCACATTCCTCTGTCCTACATCCCTAAGCCATATTAATCAAATAATTTATTGTTTGGTTAATATTTCACTCCAACCTAATGCCCCCTAAGGTACTTAATTAATTAATCAAATACCTTACCCCCATTCCTCTCTAAATTAAATAAAGGGTTAATTTATTAAATTTAGTCATTTGGTCTAAATGAACTAAATCAATTTTTAATTCATTTTCTTCTCTCTCCTTATGCCACCTCCTCCATAATCCCCTTTAATATAGATTAATCTAAATAATCTATGATTAGGGTGTGCACATCCCTAATCATCATTAGGGTCACATCCTCCATAATTTTCCAGTTACCCTTAATCTGTCATTAGTCCATCTAATCCTACATTTGCACAACCTTAATCACTACTTTAGGCTAATCTAATCTTCATGCCATTTATGTCATGTGTCCTTAGTCAACCTTATTAAATGTATTCTCCTTTTGGAGAAGGTATCCTCTTCACTATATGAATTTAAAATTCACATTTATTCACCCCACACATTTTAAGGAATTTTTAATTCCTTCTCCCATCCCCATGAGGATTTGTGAGGAATTTTTAATTCCTCACATGTCCCCTCAAGGTACATATTGATAAATACCTCCTTTATGAGGAGATCTTGTCCATTCCCAAGGTACATCCTAGTACCTCCACCTCATCTCCCCTTTGTCCATCTCACCATCCATGTGTTAGCATGAGAGGGCTTGTGAGTTCTCAACTCACCCTAGCCCTCGATCTCCTCCACCTTGGATGCAACTCAACCATCCACTGGTTTAGAAGTGCCTCCCCTAAAAGTAGTGGAATTGCCCCCATTTTGACCATCACACTAAGCAATAAAACTCTCAAGCATTTAATCAAGAACTCTTAGACACCATCAAGCATCCACCATTGTTGCAACCATTAGAGCTACCATATTGCATCTCATGCAATACCCACATCCACCAATGCAATATCCATCACAATAGCTTCATTTTGACCACACTTGCATGCAATTTTACTAATAAAGGAGCACACAATCAAGCATAAATAGGGCCAACCAAACTTATCAATTCAAGCAAGGGTAAAACGTATTATCTCTTTGTATTTTATTTGAATTTAACTTAGGCCTTATATTGAGGTGTTGTATTGATTTTCCTTATTTTTTTTGCATATTTAGATTAGGAAAAATACTACACACATTTCTAGTGCCCAATGGGACCCACATCACAGGTCTATTTTATGTTTGCTTGTTGTTTAAAATTTTTGTAGGTTTAGGTTTCACATGCAAGGGAGAATCCGCCCCTGACAGGTGAACTTTCTTGATGCAGAGGCAGATCTAAAGTAAGAATAGGTGAACTCACTTCCACCCTTCTAGAGAAAGGGGAAAAATTTCTATAACTGATCCAGACCACCAATTAGAGAGGCAAATATGCTTGAGAAAACATGAACAAGCGAGCTAGTTGAAGAAAATATGAATTTTCTCAAGTCACAGAGGTGTAAGAACATACGCCTCTCCATCCAATAGGAAAGCATGATCCGACCCCTTTCAAAGAGAGGCAATATTGTAGCCTAGACAATAGGGAATTCATTCTCCATAGGGGCGAATTTGAAATATTCCAGAACGTTAATTTTTTTTATTTGAACTTTAATTTGATTTTGATTTTGGATACTAATCAACTAAATTGTTTTTCTATGATTGTGGGATTTAACTAATGGTTTTCACAACTTGTCCCATGTTTTGACAAAGATCAAAGATTGAAACTACTAATTTGTCTTCTACAGGACGATCGGTTGAAGGCCCTTAGTTTAGCTATGTCTATGTGCCTTTTTTTTTCATAATAATTTAGGCACACAAAATAATTAAAGAGTCAATTAACTTTTTTTTCGTGTTTGGGAGTGAGTTTTTGATGTATGCACTCCCCTTTCACCTTACAATGATCCTGGGTGACTAGAAATTGCAACTCATTCCAGTCCAGTCCAGTCTACCTAGGAAGTGCTAGTACATGTACACTCTCCCCTTGTGCTACGTACGAGCCTGGGGACCAATAGAAACATCTAGTATTTCCTTCCCTTGGTGATACTTGCTCAGGATTTCATCACCTGAGGAATGATCTCAACCACATGTTACCGACAAGGTATATAAAGGAGGGAGAATGAAAGTTGTACCTCAATCTAGTCACTTCATGTGTAACAAAGCGTCGAAGCTAGGGTGATACCTAGATAAGATGTGTAGGGTTGGTTTGAGTTTCCAATACCTCATCAGGGATCTTGATCTATGCTTGTGAATGGTTGGTGTTCTTGGTTGTGCCTCATGCACCCTCCTAGTGTATCAAGGATGCACGAGATAACCTATTCAACCTACTTAGAGACCTGTGTTTTAGCCACGACTTGGTGTAGTGCAGGGGATGTGCACTATACCTCAAAGTTACTCACCATGTACTCCCTTGGCTTGAGATAGAAATCCTCATGGTGGACTATGATAGTCTCTAAGAGAGAGAGTGAAGGTGAGTCTGTGGCATCTATTGATGACCCTATGCCACTAAATCTCTAGCTATCTGCCTTCACAAGAAAGGGTGATCTAGAGAACCACCTTGGTATCATGGAGTATTAACCTTGGGGTTTCACCTCACGGTGGTGGGCCAACATAAAGTTTGTAAGAACTTATCACTTATTTTAAGCTTGTGTTGTTTGGAGTGTTTTCTTGAACTATACCAATGCTTGTCATCAGTCTGAGTCAGTCCAACTCTTTGCTTGTTGTTTTCCATGTTTTCTATCCTTTTCTACAGTCTGCCCCTACCCTTAGTGGTGAGTTTTCTTCTCATAGGGGTTAACTTGCATTGTGGATAGGTGATCCTACCCTGAAAGAGGTGATTTTGCATCTTGAGTCTATTCTAGTCATCCTTTAGAAAAAATTGCTCTTGTTAGGGGCGAATTTGCTTGTGGGTCCCTTAGTTAGGAAACCTCACATTTTCCTATTCCCTAAATAGGTGATCTTGCTTCCCCCATAGGTGAGTCCATGTCCATTCCATGTCATCCATGTTTGCTTATTCGTTGAATAGGCGATCTTGATGCCCTAATAGGTGATGTTGCATCTGAGTCTCTCATCGTCCATTTGTACATATCCTTAGATAGGCGAACCTGTTGTTTGTAGGGGAAATCCCATGTCAAGTATGTGTCCTCCCCATCCATACATCCCTTGGGATAGGTGAACCTATTTCCCATAGGGGTGATCCTGCATCTAGTTTTTACTACCCTGTCCGTATACCCAAATAAATAGGAAATCCCATTATAGGCATTTTCGTGTCTTGTCTATACACCTAAAGAAAGAGGCGATAATGCTAATTAGATATACAAACCTATTGTCCACAGGGGCAATCCTGTGTCTGGTTTGTGCCATCTGTGTTTGTACACTTCAAGAAATAGGAAATCCCATGAGGTCCTCTCCATACAGTTCAAGACATAGGCGATTCTGCTAATCCTAGAGTGGTAATCCTGTTGGACACAGAGGAAAGTCTGTTACCTACAGGGGTGATCCCATAATGCGTAGAGATGATTATTTTGGCTTAGATAGGTTATCCCATTACTTGGAAAGGCGATCCTATAATACATAGAGGCATATGCGCTTTCCATTAAAAAATCCAAAGAGTTAATCCTCTTAACCACTAAAACTCTATTGTTTTCTAAATCTATTCCTATGATAATTTTTTTTTTCTCACCATCCATCTACCTGTAATTGTCTTTTTAGTCCATCTACATTTTTACAAAGACCTTCCTATGATAATTTTTTTTTTATCACCATCCATCTACCTATAATTGTCATTTTAGTCCATCTGCATTTTTCCAAAGTCATTGAATCCTCAATCAAATCATATAGGTGCATATTAGGGCATCCTTAGATTGCATATCCATCATCAATTCATCAATCTGAATCTCTTTGAATTTTTTTTAGGGGATTTTTATCCAATTGGACTAGGTAAATAACCTTAATCATCATCATCCACACTCACTTAGGATTGTTATCTATCCTGAGTGAGTAATCCTCCATGGCCTTATCAATCTCCTCTTATTGTGAGGTAGATTTTGTGTAATGATCATCCTTTTATAATCCAATCCAATCATCAACATCGCACATCATCAAGTTAATCCCCTGAACTTAGTTCAAAGTTAGTCCTATCAATCTTATATTTTCATTCATTTGGTCCTATCGATCCTATCCAATAAATCATCCGACCCTATCAATCATTTGATCCTATCATTTATCTAATCCAATAAATCGACCCAATCAACTCCAACCTAATTAATAATCCAAATCATCCTATCAATCATCTAATCGATCAATCTATCACCTTAGAATTCCCCTAAATCATCACCTAGGACATCATTTAAGTGCATCTTAGTCACCTAGTCATTTTGAATTTCCATGCCCCTTACCCGATCGTAGGCAAAGAAACTCATGGAACAACATCATTCCCAAGGTGCTCAACCTCAGCCTCCTCGGGATCAACCCACCAACGGTGCCACATTGCAATCCAACACCGAAGTCCCCATACAATCTACCCCTGAAGAAAGCATGGTTAATCAACTTGAGCTCATAGTTGATGAATATCTTAGCAATCCTACTAATCTACAAATGACAGACCATCTTCTCAATGAGCATGGGGATAGGATCCTCCCCACATTACTCATAAAGGGTATCAAGCCACCACTAGAGTTTGAGTTATCAAAATATATCAATATTACACCCCCTACTCTACCACAGGATCCTCAGAATTCGTAAGTCAATCCAAGTTCATTAGTTTCACAAATCCCCCAAGTTATGCCACAAGATGCATGCTACCAATTAGGATTTTTCAGTGATGTGTGTTATCGACTTCTACCCACTCACATCCTGATTTTAGTCATAGGTGTAATACCTAATTATTCTAACAATCACCAAGGCCCTAATCCTGACAATTCTCTTGGCCTACGTAATCCACAAGGTCCTCCCAACCTGTAAGGCATGAACATTCCACAAGGTCCAACCCCCTTACTATCTGCACCACCTCTCCCACTGAATCAATCAGGCCAATTATCAAGGGATACTAGGGATAATTCTTATAACCCTTTCACTACGCTACCTCCATCTCCTAGCCCCACACACAGTGAACTTACCTTCACCTCCATTTATATCCTAACATCCACCTCAAAAAAATCTACCACCTCAATAAACCCTATCACAATCTCCACCTCACACTCAAACCCCATCACAGAACCAACAACCACCCTTGCATCAAGCCCAAGGTAATCCATCACAACCCCTACATTATCCCCAAGGTAATGCACAACAAACTCAAATCCCACCACAAAATCAACAACCACCTCCACACCTACTGTAGGGTAATCCATCACAAACTCCCCATCAATCATAGGTCCCTCCTCAACAACAAATCACATCTCATCAACCACCACTTCAGCAATCTCAAATCCCATCTCAACCTCCTCAACAACACCCACCATTTTACCAACAACCCCCTCAACATTCACAAATCTTGACGCAATCACAACAATCTTCCCAAAAAATCTCAAGAAACCCTACTTCCCAATACTTATATCATCCTCAAAGCACCTATTGTCTGCAAGTCCATACATCCAACCCTGCTCCTAATTACTATTATTAGAATCCACAAAAATCTCAACAAAAACCATCCTACACTAATCCAAAACAATCCCAACGACATGCATCCTATACTAATCCACGACAATCCCAACAATAACCATCCTACATTAATCCACAACAATCCCAAGAATGGTCATCCCACACTAATCCCCAATAATCACAACAAAAAACCTATTACCAACAATCCAAACCAGAACAACCTCCATATGCTTCTCAACAACACACTACTTATAATTAGCAATCTAACCCACAACCCCCATATGCTTCTCAACAACAGTCTACCTACAACTACCAATCTAACCCATATTACTTCCAGTAGCCACCATCATATCAACAGGGTGCCTCTTCCTCATATTACCAAGCCCCGCCATCATACTACCAAACTTAAATTAATCCACAATCCACATATGTTGTTCAATACAAACAAGTCCCCTCATATCCACCTCTTCCACCATATGACCAATCCATTCCATCATCATATCAAAAAAAACATCCCTTACGATCAGTCTAATCATGCGGGCCCTTCTTCATGAATGCCAATTAATGAGTGGTAAGAGATGAAATCCACCCTCAAAGACTTGCAAGTCGGTACATCCAAGATGTCCTTTAAGTTTGAGGAGATTTTCCCTTATCCATTTGATCTGTCTATCTCACTTATCCCTTTCCCTAAACATTTTGAAATGCCAAAATTCGATAAATATAAGGGAAAGGGTGATCCAAGGAACCACTTTCAAGAGTTTTATACACATTTTTAGGAAGTCTTTCATAATGATAACTATCTCCTTAGGTTGTTTCCTAGAAGCCTAATGGGACAAGCTCTAGACTAGTTTATGGGCCTTGTGAGGGAATCAGTTTCTTCTTTTGCGAATTTGTTAGAAAAATTCATTGAACATTTCTCCTTGAATCTGGAGAAAGATATTGATACTCTAGATCTCTTGAAAGATAAGAAATTTGAAGGAGAAACTTTTATGAGCTACCTATAGAGGTGGAAATCCTTGGCTAGTCGACTAAAATCCAATCTCCATGAGAAGGAATTGGTAACCATATTTGATGCAAATTCCCACCCTGAACTGGCCCATAATCTATGTCTCCATTGTTTTACCATCTTTGCAGAGGTGATTGAGAGAGGCACTACCATTGAGAGGGCCCTTATTGCTAAAGGCCAAATTAAAATCTTTAACCAATATAAATATAAATCATTTGGGGATAAATATCGCTACTAGAACAAGGACAAAAATGTTGTCAACGATGGTGTCACCAACACTAAACACGTCCAAGTAGCTAACGACTCACAAAGATCATAGTATGTCCCCAATTTGCAATCGGTCTCCAACATCATATCTATACCACATGGTACACCTTGTCCTCTTCCATAATCCAATCTATACAATCAAGGGAATAATAAGCGTACCTTCACTCCTTTGGGAGAATCTTTAGATATTATTTTCAAGAGGCCGCTTCAAGAAAATTATGTGGTTACCTATCTTGTGACGAAGCCTTTTGATGAGTCAAAATCCAAACCCGCATGGTATAGGGAAAATTAGTATTGTGATTACCACAAGATCAAATGTCACTCCACTAATAAGTGCCAAGGACTTAAAACTTATATCCAAGATCTTATAGATCGAGGCGATATCATAGTGGATGAAAATCGGGCTATGTCATCCAATGCTCAATTACAGATATATAAAAAATCCTTCGCTAGGCACAATCAGGGTCCTAGTACCTCAAATGAAAACCTCTGGTCTAGTAATAACAACTAGAATAACAACACTAATAATATCAATTATAAGATGCACCCAATGGGTATGTGCAGGATCATGATGGAAAAAACGGGTCCTTAAGTGTCAATAAAATTCAGAAAATCAGAGTTAGGCAACTTGACATTAAAATTTGAACAAGTTATCTATATTATTTCAAAAATATGCAACAATAGAATCTATAGAAAATTGAATGTAGTTTCTAAAATACTAGGTTTATTTTATTTTAAAAAAAATCTATTTGGTGAAAATTTGAAATTTCAATGCAGTAGCACTTAAATTTCAGGGAAAAGATAAGAAGTAGGTGTCTGTCTGACCACCCTAACCACAATAAAATGATAATATTTTTTTTATAATATTCTAGATATAAGTAGGGGACTCATGTCTCGATGTGATGCATATTTTTTTGTAATTTTTTTCCATGTAAATAATTAATTATGATTTTTTTATTACAACTTTGAAAAAATATAAAAAATGTGTATGTCTGACCACCTTAACTTGGTAAAAACTTCATGGAATTCAATTATTTTTATTTTAATCCTATATTATGTGAAGCATAGAATGTGATACATGTTTTGGATTCAAAAAATGTGATACCGTTTGAAAGCTATAGAATTTTTTCAATCATCTTATCAATCAAGACTTTAGTCATAATTCAAATAGAAAATGAATAATAATTATTTATTAGATTCAAAGTAAAGCATAATTTATATTGGTGGAAAGGTGAGAATCTCCTTTAAAAACCCTTTTCGTTTCATCAATTTTGGGTAAAAAGAAAGTCATCAGCCACATGGGCCATCATATAACTTAGATATCACCACTTTTTGGACCATCATGATCTTGCACATACCCCTATAATTATGATGGCATTGTCATGTGCATTAATCAAGGAGAGCCATGTGTATCTATGATTTGTGTCAAAGGAAAGGACCCTCAATGTGTTGTTACTACACGTCACACTCACATATCCATTTCAAGGCTTTCTACTTCATCTCACCAAGCTCTTGTGAGCTCACAATACAATATTCTTGACCATCTTGGTAAGACCCTAACCCAAATATCCATTCTAGATTTGTTTAGGTCTTCCCCAATCCACCAAGAAATCCTCACAAAAGCTCTTTAGGATACACACATGCCCAATGATATTGATCCTACCCAGTTCCAAGATTTAGTAAGACATTTATCATCCACTTATCAGTTGGGATTTAACCAAAATGACATGCCAATAATTGACTCATCCCATAACTGTGCCCTAGACATCGATGTCATTGTTGCTCGTGATAAGGTAAAACAAGTCTTGGTAGATAATGGCTCCACCCTCAATATATGTACCTTAAATTTTATAAAACAAGTAGGATATACTCATGTTGACCTGAATAATCAGATCATCACCATCAAAGCTTATGATAATGCATATAGGGACTCAGAAGGTATCATTTGTCTTCCTATTCAAGTTTATCCCGCAATGCAATACACTACCTGCCATGTCCTTGATATGGATTTACCATACAACCTTCTCCTCGGTTACCCATGGATTCATGCCATGCAGGCCATTCCTTCCACCTACCACCAATGTCTGAAGTTCCCATATAATGGGGTCGAAGTAACCATTCATATAGATGCTCAACCGTTCGAGTATTGTCATGCTCTAGAGGCTTCTTTCCCCCACTCTTGATATTGTCCAGGAGTAAAAGTGGGGGGATCTCAGGCTTCACCTTCCAATCCATCCTCCAATCCATCATCCAACACATCATCCAATCCATCCACCACATCTGAATCCACCATTACCAAGGTCCAGATAATCAATAAAGGATGTGGATAATATGAGATGCGCACAACTCTTAATGTAGCAACAATACTGCCCTCTCCTTGCATGTATGGAAACCTTCTCAATCTGCACTGAAAGAGGAAGTGAAGACAAAAACTATTAGCTCTAATAACATAGGCTCTACCACCTTCCAATCCCTAGGAACACTACAAGATCAAATGGAGGATGATATCAGTCAATGGGTCTACAAAGAGGAACCCGAGCTATCACCTCCCCTCGTTGAATATTTCCAATAGGTTTATCCCCATGCTTCAAAGCTGGTAGAAAAATACAACTATCAAGGGGGAGGTCTTGGCAAAGGAGAGCCTGGAAGACTATGTAATGTATGAATTTCTGCAACACAAAATTGTTAGTTGAACATTATAAAATCCTACATATTAGATCATATAACAATTGAATACAATAGAGAATAAATGAGAAAAGAAATGAATTAGATTGATCTCACCCATGTCTTCTCTCCTCCATGCTTCACTTCCATTGTACCTTCTTAAGATTGTTGTGATAATAATGCCCTCAGATTTGTGAGCAAATTATCTATGCCTAGCCCTAGCAATGCCTTTGAAGGATTTAAATTACTAAACTATGCAACTAGAAACTCAATCTTATTATTGCAAATAGTAAATAAAAGTCTATGATATCAAGAATGCCTATATCAAAAGTCTATTAAGTAAATGATCATGGATCCGAAAATGAGATCAAGATTGTCATTTTATAGAAAATGCAATCTTGAACAGACGGACAAGATGAGAGCTTTAAGGAATGCCCTAGAATCAAAGGTCAAGATTCAATAAGGCAACTCTCAATTAGGGTTAGGGAAAAATACCCATATGTGTGAATAAGATTTAATTAAATGAATTAAATCAAGACTGAATGTGTTAGTTGAGATGAAATTAGTAAAAATCAGAAGACAAGAGGATGGGATTTTAGAAAATCAGTAATTTTAGAAATTACTTGATTTGTAGAAGAATAATTCTATTTTGAATTAAATTAATTCAAAATATGGATTTTGTGAGATAATAAGTAATTGATTTTTGAAATTAATTACTAAATGAAGAATCAGTTAAGTATGTGAGATATTTTTAAATGATTTATTTTATTTAAAAATACCAAAGTGTCACATGCCATAATTAAATAATTAAAATAATTATTTAATTTAGGAGAAGTAGTTAATTAATTAAATAAATTAATGAATTTATTTAATTAAGAGAGGATTTAGGAATTAGTGACATATTAAATAGATATATTAAAATATATTAATTTAATAATCAGGAGGATATTAATAATAAGGATTAATTAAATAAGTAAGATTTTATTTAATTGCAAGAAGACTTTGATAATTAGTGACATATTAGATAAATAAATAGGACTTATTTATTTAATAATCATGCAGAATGAGAGATTATGAATTAATTAAATAATTATGAATTATTTAATTAATAGTTGAATGTGGGTTAGGAACATAATTAAAATGTTATAATCATGTCGTGACGAAAGGTGGTAAAATAGTGCTTGCAGGTCTTGGTCATTTTTATGTGTCTACATTTGCCCCTCTTTGTCATAATGCAGCTTGTCGTATTGTGGCAAAGAAAACAAGTCCAAAATATGCCCCAGTGAAGGTACGGAGTGCCTATGCCCCTTGCGAAATTTTTTGAATTTTGACCCAGGGTCAGAAAAATTTGGAAAATATCCCGACTAGTCAAATTAATGACCAGATAAGTAATGGCACGAACAAATTCGAAAACGAAGGACGGTAAGCTAGCCAAAATGCCGATCAAAGGTGGTCAAATGAGCCTCTAGTAGGACCTACTAGGTCAAAACCCTAATTTTCAGCCTATAAATAGGTTGAAAAGGTCAATCCATATGTCATTTTCTCATTTGCCATATAGAATATTTTAGAAACCAGAGCTCTGAGAGACGATGGTGATCCCTACGACTACACACCATTGATATCACGTGCGCATATTCCGATGACCTGAGGGCATAGAGGCACCGGTAAGTGCCCTATCCAACTTGTCAAATTTCAATTTTTATGTATTTATTAGGGTTTAATGGGGGGAAAACAGATGTGGCACGACGCAAATGCTATCGCGAAAGCTGCATACGCCTTCGCGTTCACCACATTTGATTGCATCACGACGCAAGTGCGACGGGCAGGATAGGTTATTTGTGCGATTGCGCATCTGTGAGGGTGAATGACACAATCGCCATTTTGCGACGCAATTGACATATTTGAAACACATTCAAAAAATTTGTGACACATTTGATCAACTTGCGACGCATTTGAAAATTTGAGATGCAATTGACAAGCTGAATGACGCATTCGTTGTTAGATCACGCATATGCTATTTAGAATGATGCATTTGACTTATTGCAACACATTTGCTATGCGCCGAGCCGCAATTGGCTGGCTGTGACGCATTTGTGGTCAACGTGACATAATTTTTGTTGACTAGAGTTGACTTTTTTTGAGATTAAATTTTATATACCCTTGACTTGCCAGTATTAGTAAAATTTTCCGTAATGTTGCTCAATATGTGCTAATCCTTGGCCTTTCCTTGTGTAGAGTCGGCTTGTGCCCATTTATACTCGGGAGTTTTGACTAGCGACCTATGCGTTCAGAGATCATCTTAGTGACAGAAAAAGACAACGTTTGATGGCCCTAGGCCTATACCATGTTACTTACATGCCCGTTATTCGGGCAAACAGAGGTTTGTTGATAGCTCTTTGCGAGAGGTGGCATTCTGAGACCTGCTCATTCCACCTGCCTACTAGAGAGGCGACTGTGACTTTGGAGGACGTGTACCATATTCTTCAGATTCTGATTAGTGGAGAGAGGGTGGTCTATGATCCACACCGAGGGTGGCATGTCCTGACAGAGAGATATGAGGGTGTCGATGGTGCCCAGTTTGTCCTAGACGGTTATGAGATTGGCTGGGACATTGTAACAGACCGATTTCCCAGGTTCGATGCCATGCTCAGGACCCTGATCGCTGGATTACTGATCCCAGATCATCGTGGTCACGGATTTCCCATTGGATGGGGGGATGTTCTAGTTCACATGTGACTACAGGGGACTGTTTTTGCTTGGGGGCCATGCTTGTTGGCCATTCTATACCACTAGTTGCATGAGGTAGTCTATCTCCAGGGGCACAGTATCAGTTGTGGTACTACCCTCTTGATGATCTTGGTATGGGAGCGCATTCTTGTGTTTCGACCACCGGTGTAGATTCAACAGCTAGGTGATGGGATGCCCTATATTTACTTATATGCGGGATCAGTGAGTTAGACTCGCATGGGAGACACCGGGTACTTGCGTCATCGGATAGACACGATGATCAATTTTTATTTGGAGACCCTATAGGGATTGTGCCCAATGGGCAGATGAGGACAACCACTTGTCCTTTTGCAGACAGTTTCAATACCTTATTGGCCATATGGTACAGACGTAGCAGATCATTGAGATGTACTTGCCCCAATGGGTATTACGACAGTTTGGGGAGCAGCAGATTGTGCTAGTAGGCACTGCAAAGTATGCTCGATCATCCAGGGAGACCATGTGGGGGCCGCCCATATCAGTCAGAGTGGCAGAGCAGTAGGTTGACAACTTGGTGGTAGTTTAGTGGGCATGGAGAGGGGGTCCAACAGATCTAGGGACATCTGCCGAGTTTGACACCTGGTGGTAGGTTCACAGGCCCATCCCTTTGACAGATCCAGATGGTCCACTGCCAATAGATCGCAAATTAGTCATTCCATAGATTTCAAGGAGAGGGTGGGGTGGCAGAGACGGAGGGAGATATGGCTGAGGTGCTAGGGGCAAAGATGGAGGCAGGTATGGAGGCTGAGACAGGGGAGATGGAGGAGGTGGGGGAGGTGGAGGAGGTGGAGGCGACGACAGAGATGGAGGAGATGGCAGGGGTGCCAAGAGGAGGAGAGATGACTAAGGGCGGAGGTAGCCCAGGAGGTTCAGGTAGAGAGTGGGTGGTGTACCATTGTCACCCATTCAGGAGGAGGGGGAGGAGAGAGAGCCAGAGGTGAGGGCCGAGGAGGCTAGAGGAGAGGGGTAGGAGGTGGAGGTGGTGGTCGAGGAGAGAGTGGAGGTAGAGGTGGCGGCGGAGGAGCGAGTAGAGGTGGATCCACTTGTTGGGGGACACCCTCTTGACATAGATGTGGAGGAGGTCCGGGCCGAGGGGGAGAGAGATGAGGAGGAGGATGAGGCAGATCGGCGACTGCGGGAGCGCATGATCTTCGGAGATGATGAGGGTGACAGATCACCCATTTTTCCCGTGGATACTACTATTGATCAGCGGATTGTAGATCTACAGAGAAAACTAGATGTGGCCTTGTCTCAGAACAAGGCCTTGGCAATGGAGCTAGAGGTCACCCAGGTGGAGAGAGATCGGGCCATTCTGCGATGGTAGGAGTCAGATCGATGGGTCACTGAGTTTGCAGAGTTGTGCTCTGGAATGATAGGGGATATGGCTCGGGAGTTAGCCAGGATGGTAGAGAGTAGGGGCCGATACAAGGTGTTATATGAGTAGGCTGTTCCACCAGATAGACGAGACCCAGGGTTATCCCGATCCTATTGCAGGACAAGTAGTGGCAGCCAAACACATAGCAGCAGGTCTCACAACAATAGTCACACTAGTGCTGGGGGGTCTACTGCATCCAGGCAATCTTCAGGTCACAGGTCACATAGCTCCCACAGGCACTCGTCAGGGCACAATCACCAATCAGAGCATGGTCATAGATCAGTGTCTTCAAGGCAGCAGATAGAGCAGAGCCAACCTCCCGTTACCAATCCCTCAGGATCACAAAGTCAGACATAGGACACCCCTCCCATTCAAGTCACATTCCACGTGGTTGGTTAGGCACAACCACCTCGCAGTTCACATCCACGGGACGGAGGAGGGCCATCTTAGGACTTGCTTTTAGACACATGTATATTTTGATATTCGAGCCTGCGAGCTCTATTTTTGGGATATCATATGACTCTATCCTGTGACATTTTTTGAGATTATATATATGTGATGCAGTTTTGATGTGGGCTATATGATGTTGTGTGTTCTAATGTTTTATGAGATGCTTATGTGATGCTTTTATGATGCTTATGAGATGTATGGGTATTATGCTTATGTTTATGAATGCAATTATGGATGTGGTTATGTATGCATTAATGTGATGATGATGTGATTCCTATATGTTAATGTAGATGTTTCTTTATGATGCTTATATGTTTATGCAAATGATGGTCTTATGAATGGATGTAAATGATAGTGTTTATGCAATGTGAATTATGGTATTTGATATATGTAGATGTGAATATGAAATGCTCATGCAATTATGTACGCAACTTTGTTTTTGTATGTCACAGGATATCATCAGAGGATGAGAGAAAAGAAGGTGAAGAGAGATGTTAGTGCGAAGAAAGATATGCATGTTAGTGCGGAAATTAAAAAAATCCTTCAAAAGCTTTGCTATAGTGCTATTTTAGTTGTTGCTCTTTAATCATCATTGGGTGAAAATGTCATTATGGTCGACAAGCACTATGATATGACATAGATCAATAGTGTGCAAGGTTGAACCATCACATAAATCAAAAGTCACAAACAAAGGATGATCATGACTCATGCAAGGAACACAATTGCCCCTAGTCACTTTATCATGACCAACCGCCAGAAAAACCAAACTAATCATGAGACATCATTGTTTCTCTAAATCCTAATGATAGGACATCCTTGAGAAACTAGCCACATGATAGTAAAAACAGACAGTAAAATCCTTGTACTATGTCGTTGCTTCTCTAAATCCTGAAGTTAGGACATCTTGGAGAAACTAATAGTAGAGTGATAAGCAGACAAGGATAATCATCATGATATGTCATGGTTCCTAGGACATAAGGAACTAATATCATGATAATCATCAAAATAAAGAAAAAAAAAGTTTGCCAAGTGTTTGCCAAGTGTTTTACTATCAGATGTTTGTCAAATGTCGAGCGATATCAAATTCAAGAAGGACACATAGTGAATGACGTTGATATCTAGGAGATCAATTCTCGAAGTTAGGAGAGTCTATCAAAATTTCCAGATGATGATGATGATGCTTAGGAAGGACATATCCAAAAGCATAAAGAAGTGATGAGAGTTTCTTTTCAGAAGGACACATCTAAAGAAGAACCCAAAGTTTTGCCATGATAAATTGCCTTGATATGATTTTGACTACATGCCATTGCTGACATGCTGAATTGACTAAAAGTATTTTGATGAAATAGATTTCTGATAGACTAATAATTCAATATTGATAGAAGATTTTCTTGATTCGAAGATAGTTTGACGTGTGTGAATGTGTAATGCAATGAACCCTAATGGACTGACCTAGTGCGGCCTCGGGGGTCCATCAATTGATGGCCTTACCTATGTCGTGCACTCAGAGACCTCATAGTTTGACATGACCAATGACATTGTCCAAAGGATAGAAGTTTGAATCATAATTTATTTTGTGACAAACCTAGAAGGACTGACCTAATGTCTCGAGGATTCAATGATGAATCTTGCCTATGTAGCAAATGCGCAGAGACAATGTAGTTCGGACTAGGATGAAGATTGAATGACGTGATCGATTGAATTGATCAGAGTGATTGTGATTTTGGATTCTGATATTGATTTGGATGTTTTTGTATTTTCTCAGGATGCTTTCTGATTTTTTTTTAGGTCTTTTTTCAGATTTTTCAGATTTTTTCAAGACTTTTTAAGAATGCAAGATCATGTACGGTACCCACTATAGTTACATGATAAAGTTCTTGCCCCTAGACAGAGCAGGGATCATCCGAGTCCAATGATATGGAGATGAGCAGACAAGAGGCCAAGATATGCAAGGGATGATGTCAACCAAATGCTAACCATGGTCGGAATTGATAGGACTTAGGATGAATGTCATGAATGTGTGAGGCCTTTGTGATTATGATAAATGGGTAAAGGTCAATTTGAGTAATAGATGGCGAAGCAATGATTGACTATGCATGGTGCCTGTTTGCCAGGTTTTCACCATGGTACTTATCCAAAGCGCCTGTTTGCCAGGTTTTCACTATTGGATGAATTCCTTTCTTTTTACTATTTTTGCCATTTTTTGACTTTTTGGTGTCACCAAGACGCCTATTTGCCAGGTTTTCATCAAGGGACTATTTTTTTTCTATTTTTCAATTTTTTTGTATTTTGTAGGTTTTCAGCTCAGCTTTCTAATGCTATGTGTAGAACTTTCTCAGATGTAAACTATTGATAGGTTATGTCAACTGTTCTCCATCAGGTGTGGCCAACTGATAAGCTCCGGAACCAAATGCGACAGTAATGATATAAGGACCAAGCCAATTAGCCTCAAACTTACTAGGATTTTCACAGTCCGCCTAATTTCTGGGGTTTTGCATGAGAACCAAGTCATCGATTTCAAAATTTCTCACCATGACTCTTTTGTTATAACTTCAGCATAGATGATTTAAGGCATTTTGTCATCTTTCTTGTAGCATTTCTAGCTCATGGAGACGAGTATGTCTATACTCTTCATCGTCAATCATTCCTTTCAAAGAAACTCGGAGAGAAGGAATTTTGACCTCAATGAGTAATATGGCCTCAGATCCGTAGACCAGGGAAAATGGAGTGGCTCCAGTGGGGGTATAGATGCTGGTATGATAGGTCCATAAGCTAGGGTTAAGTTGTAGGTGCCAATCTCATCTAGCGTCATTGATGGTCTACTTTAGAATGTGAATAATTGTTTTGTTGGACACCTCAACTTGGCCGTTACCTTGCAGGTAGTATGGAGTGGAAAAATGGTGTTGGATGTGGAATCGCTCACAGAGTTCGCGAACGTCCTGATTTTTGAATGGACTTCCATTATTTGTGATGATGGATTATGGGACACCATACCGGCAGATGATGTAATTTAGGATAAACTTGGATATTTATTTCCCGGTAATGTGGGTGAGAGGGATGGCTTCGATCCACTTAGTAAAATACTCAGTGGCGGTGATTATGAATTTATGGCCATTAGAAGAGGATGGATGGATCTTACCCACGAGGTCGAGTCCCCATTGTGCAAAAGGCCATGGAGAAGTGATAGATGTCAATGCCTGTGCAGGTGCATGAATTAGGTCACTATGCACCAGGCATTTTTGACATGTTCTGACAAACTAAAGAGCATCCTTTTCCAATGTCGGCCAGTAGTATCCCAGTTTGGTGACTTTCCTAGCTAAGGTTGGACCACTCGAATGAGATCCACATATAACCTCATGTACTTCTCGTAAAGTTGTTTGGGCTTCATCAGTGTCGAGACAGTGAAGAAGGGTGTTATCAAAGCCACGGTAGTATAAGGTGTCACTGATGATGGTATGTCTAGCCGCTTTTCAGATAAAGGATTTTCTTTGGTTGTTAGATAGATTGGGTGGGAGGGTTTGGGATTTACGATAGTCATATGTGTCTTGATACCAAGGCGAACCAGGACCAACAATCTTGCACACCATTTCGGACTTTGGAATATCATATGCAGGCATTAGCAGCTGTTCCACTAAGAATTCAAATTGTGACACATTCTTAGGGATGTCTAGGAGAGATCCAATGGTAGCCATTGCATCGTCTACTTTATTCTGTGTCCTCAGGATTTGTTCAAATGTAATAATTTTGAAATACATCAAGAAACTATCCACCATTATTTTGTAGGGAAACAACTTCTCATCCTTTGTATCATAGTCATCATTCACTTGATTGATGACTAATTGAGAATCTCTGAATACGAGCAATGTCTGAATTTTCCATTTGATTGCTATCTTGAGCCCTATGACCAGTGCCTCGTATTCTACAATATTATTTGTACAAAGGAAGGAAATCCGAAATGATTTAGGAATTGAATCCCCTTATGGTGTGATAAATAATATGCCAACTCCTGAGCCGTGACCAGTGTCGGACCCATCAAAATATAGTTTCCATGGTAGAGCTAGTTCTGCATGAAAAATAGACTCATCCGAAAAATCAGTTATTAGTGTATGAGTGGCCTGGATTGGTGCATCAGCCAGTTGATCTGCTATTACTTGACCTTTTATAGCCTTGCGCTCCACATACTATATGTCATATTCACTTAATATCATGACCCATTTTGCCAAATGGCCTATCAGTGCTACTCGACTAAGGAGATATTTTAATGGGTCAATCTTTGCCACTAAATGTGTTTGATGGCTCAACATATAGTGTCTAAGTTTTTGTGCCGTGAAAACAACTGCAAGGCGTACCCTTTCAATGGTTGTGTAATTGAGCTCATATCCAATTAGTGTGCGACTGATATAATATATGGCTCTTTCTTTCTCTTCATGGTCATTTTGTGCCAATAATGCCCCCAATGCATTTGTCATTGCGGAGACATACAGGATTAATGGTTTGCCCTCAATAGGTGGCATCAACATTGGTGGTGTCACCAGATATTATTTTATTTGGTCAAAGGCTATGTTGCACTTATTTGTCCATACAAAAGGAATGCTTTTGCATAGTAGATATTGGAATGGTTGACACTTGTCCACCAACTATGCAATGAAGCAGTGAATAGACTGCAATCTGCCTTGAAGTGTGCACAACTCACTAATTCCCTTTGGTGGAGGCATGTCCAGAATTGCTTTTACCTTTGCTGGGTCAACCCCAATGCCTCGTCTTGAAACTATGTATCCTAGCAGCTTGTCTGAAGTGACTCCAAAAACACACTTCTTTGGGTTCAATCTAACCTTGTAATCCTCAAGCCGTCTAAAGATTTTGTCTAGGACTTTGAGATGTTCCTTCCTTGTCAAAGATTTTTCTAATAGGTCATCCACATAATCTTCCTTTAGAATGTGCATCATGTCATGAAAGATTGTTGTCATAGCCCTTTGATATGTAGCGCATGCATTCTTTAGGCCAAAAGGCATGACATTCCAACAGTATGTTCCCCAAGGACAAGTGAATGTTGTTTTATGTTGATCTTCTGTTGCAATTCTAATTTGGTTGTAGCCGGAGAAACCATCCATGAGAGATAGCATCTCATATCCTACCATGAGGTCAACAATCATGTCTATGTTTGGTAGGGGGAAGTCATCCTTTGGGAAAGCCTTGTTCAAATCTCTAAAATCCATGCAGATACAGATTTTTCCATTACGCTTTGTAATAGGAACAATATTGGATATCCAATCAGCATAGTCTATCGACCTTATGAACTCATCATCCAGTAACTTTTTTAGTTCAACTTTGACAAGTAATGCAATCTGTGGATGCATCTTGTGTAGTTTTTGTTTAACTAGCTTGATTCCTGGGATTAAAGGAAGATGATGTAGAACCAATTTAGGATCAAGACCTGGCATGTCAGCATATGACCATGCGAAGTTAATTTTTCTATCTATGAAGAATTGTTTAAATTCAGGTTTTTCTTCATCTGATAATGATGCGGCTAAGAGAATCATTTTGGGATTCTCTGGTGTAGCTATGTTGACTTCTATTTTATCCTCAATGAGCATGGCTGATTTTTCCTATGTTATGGGGAGAAAGTCCAATTCTCCATCCTTAGGTGCCTCGGAGAGGTTTTCACCTTCGGATGCGTCCTTTGTTTTTACTATTTTACTGCCAGAAGGTGCCTTGCGGTTTTCACCTAAAGGCATTTCTTTTTCTTTTTTGTATTTTTGTGACTGGAGGATTGCACAGTCTCCCCGAAGTAAGCTACACAATCGAGATCAATGGAGAACCCTGTTTTGTGATCCCCCCATGGAATACCTTCTCTTAGTCCCATGAATTCTGCAATTTCCTTGTCATTCTGAAATATGTCCATCACTGGTGGATCTTGTTGGTCCCAGTTGATTAGTTGTGGGTACACAAGGGAGATTCCATCATCAGTGTTGGTAAAGGATGGGGAAGATGAGGAAAGTGTGCAAATTGATGCCTCAAGTGTAAAGGCAAAGTTGTCAATTTCCACTTCCGTGTCTGATGCAATGGATGGTCCATACTCTGAGTCAGATGAATCAAATTCAAAATCATAATATGGGATGAAATGATCAACATCGTGACTAGTGGTAGGCATTTCAGAAATATGGATAGTGGGCTCAAGAATGGGGTGGGATGATTCAGGTATTGTTGATGATACTTTGTGTTCTTCTAGATTCCAGGGAATGCTTACCCATTTTTTGTCTTTAGAATGTTGGTGAATAGGGTCAATGTTATATTGTTGATGGAATCATTCTTCAAAGGAAGGTTGGCCAGGTTCCAAGAATAGTTCATCAATTTCATAGTCACTAATGGTTTTGTTAGATCCCCATTCCCATTCATTTGAGTCCATTTCGGTTAGGGATTCTTCGCTTGTCCCGACACTTTCCGTTGTCATTACGTCCTTACTTGAAAATTCATAGATACATTGATCATCAGTTCCGAGTTGGTCGAATCCTAGCCCTATGTATTTTGGTCTTGTCGTTATGATGATAGGTTCCCTTCTTCCATTGTTGTTGTTTCCAAGGCCACTTGTGCCATCGAAACATTGGGCTTTGCATATATCATATCCTTTGCCATAGAGATGTAGCGGTAGTGGAGATAACTCTATTGGGTCTTTGTAGATCTAGTTATCCATTTCAATAATGACTTCATTACCCATATCATCCCACCGTGTAAAAACACTTTTTGGTGGAATGTTGAAAGTTATTTTGGGCTCAACCGCAAAACATGGCCTACCATAGACTTTAGGTGGCTTCGGTATTGTAGTGATACAGTAAGCCGTATTCAATTTGAACTCTCCACAACCAAGGTCCTGGATCTGAAGGTCTTTACTTGGGATGTAAGCTGATGAAGATGGTGTGGTAGAAGGTGATGGAATGGATGATTTCATGAGTGTTGATGGGTCAACGTATTTGGATGAGGTGGAAGATGAGGCTTCTCGATTGATGGGTACCTGGTGCTCAGTAGTGGCTCGCAGGTCGGTGCAGTATTGAAATGGATCGGGATCTCCGGGGATAGTGATCTCAGTTCCATCAAAAGGGAATTTGAGGCATTGGTGGTATGTGGATGGAATTTCCTTTAGAGCATGAATCCAAGGGTGACCAAGTAATATATTATAGTGTATGTCATGATGCAGGACCTGGCATGTGGTATCTATGATGACTAGCCCTACTATGAGTGGAATTGTAATAACACCTTTAGAAGCGCGTTCTTCATCATCATATGATTTGATGACGATGCTTTTGCTAGCATCTACACATGCCTTAGAGAAACCAAGAGCTTTGACCAATTTTAGAGAGCAGATGTTCAATCCTGCTCTGCCATCTACTAGGACTCGTCTAACTTTATGCTTGTGGACAAAGACTTCAATGTGGAGGGCATCGTTATGTGATGGTTTGGGTGAGGAATAGTCGTTGTCTGAAAAGGTGATGTGGTGAGGTGAATTCAGGTATCTGACCATAGTCCTAAAGTGGTTGATCTCGATGTTGGTTGGGACAGATGACTCTTGCAGTACTTTATCGAGGATGCCCTTATGCGTGGGTGAAATACGGAGTAGTTCAAGAATGGATATTTGAGCAGGTGTTTTATTTAACTGCTCAACGATGTTGAACTCCGGTTTTGGATTGGACTGTCTGGCGAACGAACCAGGTATGGTGATTTTTGGTTGATGTGCTGAAGGACCTGGGATGGTGACCTTGCCTTTATGTGTAGTCACATTACATTCCGGGGCTCTTTTAATGTTGATGGTATTAACAGATTCATCTTCACTAGTAGCACGAAGATTGTTAATAATAGTACCATCGGGATAACTGTATGCAGGACGAGTAGTATTATAGGCCAGATGGATATGGTTGGCTTGATTGTTTGTATGCTTTGTGCCAAATGAGGAAGCTTTACCATGATCCTGCAATGGGTTCTTGTGTATGGTATGATCTGCATTGGATGTAAAAGATTGACCACCCAACTCAATGGTGTGGTTCTCTATGAGGTCTTGCACCAAATTTCACAATTGGCGGCAAGTGGAAGTTTTGTACCCTTTGGCATGGTGGTAATCACAAAATGAACTATCATCCCACCATGATGGCTTGAATTGACCAGGGTCATACGGTTTCGGCTCTTCTAGCGTTATGACACCGTTTTGAAGAAGTTTCTTCAAGACAGTTTCGATAGGTTCACCCAAAGGGGTGTAAGTGCGCTTTTGTAACTGTCGGGGTTGACGCAACTGCCTTTGATTAGATTGTGTGTGATTGTTTTGGATAGCGTTAGTAGTTGGTGTTGGTGTAGTGATAGGTGCATTTTGATTTTGTACTCCTTTGATTGTGAGTACGTGACCTGTTGCATTAACGGTTTTTGCATCAACTAAACCGTCATTGGTGATATGCTTGTTTTTAACCCAGTATTTGTTTTTGTCATTTGAGCTACTTGGGTTATTATTGGCGGTGGTGTTGATGGTTTTGCCACCATACTTTAATTCACCTTTGGCAATCAAGGCTTTCTCAAGTTGAACACCCTTTTCAATAAGGTCAACAAAAGTGGTGCAACAATGGACTTGTAGGCCATACCTTAGCGGTCCTAGGAGAGTGTGAACAAACATGGTAACTTTCTCCTTTTCAGGTATTTCTACCAGGCATCTGCTTGCTAAGGTTCTCCATCTTTGGAAGAATGGAATGAAAGTCTCTCCTGCATCCTCTTGGGTAAGTCTACATAAGGAGGTGATGTCGATGTTTGTGTCAATGTTGTAAGCATAGTTTTTGACAAACTTGTTTGCCAATTTGTCCCATGTTTTTATTCCCTTAGAAAAAAGTGAGAACCATTCTAGTGCATGACCTGCAAGACTTATAGAAAAGAATCTCATGAGATAAGTTTTCTCATATGCAATGTCCATACAACTAGTAGTGAATACTCTAATGTGTTCAATGGGGTTTGTTTTGCCTTTGTACTTGGGGAAATGGGGTACCACATATCCATGAGGAAAGGGTGTCATATACAAAGTTGTGTCAAATGGATATGGACACAAGTCATGTGACAAGTATGACTTTTTATTGGATTGTTGCAAGGTCTCCACTTGTGTTTGAGGAGCAGCTAGTTGTTGTGTGAGTGCTTCCACCATGGGATGGTTGGTAGCATCACCTATGTTGGTGATAGGGGCAGCTTGAGTCCCCAACTGTTGTGATGAGATGGGTTGCCGGTGAGCAAAATGAGTGTTGTGATTAGGCGGTTGTTGGAAATGAACGTTTTGATGAGGGATGTGCTGCTGCGTATGGACTTGAGAGGCGTAAGTGGGGATGTGATATCCTACCATGTTGGACTGTATTTGAGGACCTTGTTGTTTTTGACTTTGTTGATGTCCAAATGGAGTGAAAGAATGATGGCCTTGTTGATTTTGAGCTTGTTGATGCCCAAATGGAGTGAATGATTGAGTGCCTTGATTGCCTTGACCAAATAACAGATTGTGGCCTTGAGGAATGTTGGTGGTTTGAGTCACAGGAATGTTGGTATTAACCTATGAGGAAGTGGGTTGGGTGCCTTGTATGGTAACTCTTCGTTTATTTCTCCCAAAAGGGTTAGATGAGTTAGTTGCCATAGTATTTGAAGAACCTAATAATAGGTTTGTTGATGTACTCATGGAACTAGATGAAGTTCCAAAGAGGTTTGATGTGGTTGCACCCATTGTTTGTGAAGTAATGGTGGATGTTTGTTGTGGAATGGATTGTGATGTGGTGTTGGTTTGGGAAGATGATCCCCCAATAGATGTTGTGTTGGTTGTGGTTGTGGTATGACCAAGGGAGGTAGCCTTGAGTGTGTTGATGACATTTTGTGAAGAGGCTCCCATGGAGGAATTGTGTGATGGTGGAGTGGGAGAAGTTGGTCTAAGGGTGTTAAGATAAAATCCCTTTGGTAACTTAGCCCCTTGGTCAAGGAGCATAGCTAGGAATCTAGATGAGTCACTTAAGACCATTTCTTCCACAAAAGAGGCCACTTTTGGGTTTTGAGCAGCAGCTTGTATGTCTTCTTCAAAGACATCCCCATTTTCATCCCATCGGATAAATGGTTCAAAAAGATGTGATGGAGATGATGGGATGTTCATCTCACTAAAAGGATTGAAGTTGGAATTTTCCATGTCAAAACAAGGATTATTTGTGGCATTAGGAAATGAGTTCATGCCAGTTGTGAACCCAAGAAAGTTGGTGTCTTTTCCAAAGGAATCCATGAGTCTTTTCTTTTTATGTAGTCTTGTTTCAACCATACAAAGTTTTGCTCAACTTGGGATGATGGAGAAAATGATCTAAATATGAGACTATGTTTTTGGTTTCTTTTTGGATTTTTAAAGGATGCTATGAATGCAAGCAAGACTAAAGGCTTGTGAATGCAAGTGGTGTGATACTAAATGGAGATGCCAAATGATATGAAATAAATGATCCTAAGATGCACTTTCTAGTGAGAGATCTAAAGAGGACAAACTTGGACAAACAAAGTTTTTTGCAATGATTCAATTTTGGAAAACCACTGGACCGTGGAAGGACTATAAATAGGACAAAGTGAAGTTTCCACACTAGACTATTGAGTGGGAAATAATTCACAAAAGGATTGAAAAAGTGACAAAGGTAATTGGGTCCAATGATAGCCTAGTATTGAATGCAAAGTTTGGACAATGAGTGATAAGAGTCAACTCCTAAAATCTGCAAAAGTGAGTATCTAAGGAGATGGTGAAACTACCAATGCAATCTAATGGAAGGCCAAATGAAACCTATTGGTGAGTCTAAAATGGTACCTAAAATGCAATTTTTGATGAAAAGTTGAGCAATTCCAAGACTGGTTTGGACTGTAACAGTGAAGAAAGACTTGACTGAATTTGAAGACAAGTTGTGGACTTTTTGTTTTTGGTAGTGAGAAGTTGTATGTAGGTTTTTAGCAAATGCATCACAGAAAATGTGGTACAATAGAGAAAATGAAGCTCACAGAGTTGAATGTGGTTCGGGAAGTATCGATTGCAACACAGATTGATGAATACAGTTTGAAACTGGCAAATGCGGCTCTATTTAACGAATGCGGCTTGATGATAGCAAATGCGGCTCAATGTTCTGAATGCGATTTAATGTTAGCAAATGCGGCTCTACATAAGTCAAATGTGGCTCATCAGAGTGAATGTGGCTCAAGATGAATCAAATGAGGGCCATCAGAGCGAATGAGGCTCAATATTTGGCAATTGCGGTGCAACAGATCGATTGCGTCGCAATGGATAATTTTTTGAAAAACCTGAACACAGTTTTCAGTTTTCGACAAGTGTTTTCTTTGGTTATGATTTTGTGATTTTCAATTTTTTAAATTCTATTTAAAAGTAGTCGACAAACACAGAAAATAACAAAAAATTAAGTGTATGTTCAAGCAGACTCACTCTTATAGTCAAATGGGTCATCCTAACAATCACAACCCACAGCTTAAAATCACGTCGACTCACATAGCCATGTCACCCCTAGAGGGCGCCTGTGTTTCTGTCTTTTCCAGGTGCATACTCAAGGTGATGGAAGTGGATACCGAATCCCCTAAGCAAACAGTCCATGGTAATTATATGGTGAGTGTCTTGGGGGCATATTCTTCCCTCTCCTTGCACCGTGATTGAGACGATGTTTGGTTACTGACACGGTTGGCTACTACACTATGGTTCTTAGTAAGTATTTCCGTTCAGTGTGACAATAGATATACTACCTCGAGAGACCTCCCAACCTTTAGAAGAAAGGCTTTGGGGATGGTTATCCTGTCTACTACTGTCAAGTTGGATTTTCATCAACAAATTGCTTTTGATTAGAGTGGGTTGGAAACCTTGGCTTTAGGTGTTCCCACTTAGGTCGTTCCTCTAGGGTGAGTACTTTTTCCCACAAGAGTAGGCCTTCTAAGGGTTGTAATAAAACATAAAATGCATAAGTATAAAAAATGGATAGGTCTGGCTTTTTGATCACCCAGTAAAGGGGAGAGCATATGCCTATTATCCAATCAAACACACAAAGCAAGATTGTTCAATTTTAAACCCAAAAATAAAAAATTTCTATTCTAGGTGAAGATGTTGATTCACAAAAACATGGTGTTCATTTTTAACCAAAATAAAAGTATGGTGGCTACCCTAGATTGATAAATTCCAATTAGATTATCTATCCTAGGATTGGTAAATTGAGATTAATGTGACTATCCTAGGATTGGTTCTTTTTTAAATACCCCAAAAAAAGAACAAAAAGGAAAAAAATAATCAATTTCTAGCCGCGGATGCGTCGGATCCAGATTAGAATAACGATCCGAAAAAAACAATGAATTTTTACCAGTTACCTACGGCTTGGCAGAGTGTATGTGGCTCGGTTTCTGGAAGATGTGTCGCGGCTGATCAAATGCGTCACTTGAAGGCTCGTATGCGTTGCAATAGAGCGATTGCATCACTCGTGATCGCAAATGCGATGCGACAAAGCGATTGCGTCGTTTAGGCCTGCAAATGCGTGATTCCATACCCTGAACCTGCAAAAAAAAAAATTGAAGTTGTACGAAACCTACAAAAAAGTCATGTTGGAAATTCGGGTTCACCAATGTAATGTATGAATTTCTGCAACACAGAATTGTTAGTCGAACATTATAAAATCTTGCATATTAGATCATATAACAATGGAATACAATAGAGAATAAACGAGAAAAGAAATGAATTAGATTGATCTCACCCATGTCTTCTCTCCTCCATGCTTCACTTCCATTGTACCTTCTTAAAATTGCTATGATAATAATGCCCTCAGATTTGTGAGCAAATTATCTATGCCTAGCCCTAGCAATGCCTTTGAAGGATTTAAATTACTAAACTATTCAACTAGAAACTCAATCCCATTATTGCAAATAGTAAATAAAAGTCTATGATATCAAGAATGCCTATATCAAAAGTCTATTAAGTAAATGATCATGGATCCGAAAATGAGATCAAGATTGTCATTTTATAGAAAATGCAATCTTGAACGGACAGACAAGATGAGAGCTTTAAGGAATGCCCTAGAATCAAAGGTCAAGATTCAATAAGGCAACTCTCAATTAGGGTTAGGGCAAAATACAAATATGTGTGAATAAGATTTAATTAAATGAATTAAATCAAGACTGAATGTGACAGTTGAGATGAAATTAGTAAAAATCCGAAGACAAGAGGATGGGATTTTAGAAAATCAGTAATTTTAGAAATTACTTGATTTGTAGAAGAATAATTCTATTTTGAATTAAATTAATTCAAAATATGGATTTTGTGAGATAATAAGTAATTGATTTTTGAAATTAATTACTAAATGAAGAATCAGTTAAGTATGTGAGATATTTTTAAATGATTTATTTTATTTTAAAAATACCAAAGTGTCACATGCCATAATTAAATAATTAAAATAATTATTTAATTTAGGAGAAGTAGTTAATTAATTAAATAAATTAATGAATTTATTTAATTAAGAGAGGATTTAGGAATTAGTGACATATTAAATAGATATATTAAAATATATTAATTTAATAATCAGGAGGACATTAATGATAAGGATTAATTAAATAAGTAAGATTTTATTTAATTGCAAGAAGACTTTGATAATTAGTGACATATTAGATAAATAAATAGGATTTATTTATTTAATAATCATGCAGAATGAGAGATTATGAATTATTTAATTAATAGTTGAATGTGGGTTAGGAACATAATTAAAATTTTATAATCATGTTGTGACGAAAGGTGGTAAAATAGTGCTTGCAGGTCTTGGTCATTTTTATGTGTCTACAGACTATTGCCCATTGAGACCCCTGTGTGACTTAACATTTGGGCTTAGGCTATGACAAGAATCAGAAGGGTCCTGGATCATCCTCTAGCACCTTGAATAATGTCAACTCAGATAATCATTTCCTTGATGACATACCTGAAGAAGAAGCCATCATACTTTCATATGATGATGTAAATCTCTCTTCCCTCTTCAATTCCACATCAATATTTTCCATCATCCTTTCCCTTCGTCACCCCAACCTAATTGATTGGGACCTACGAGGGAGCACACCTATGAATATATTTCCTTTAGAGGATGCTTATGTGCATCTCATGGGATTGGGGGAGGATGAATACCCTAATCACAAAATAAAAAAGAAACAAAAAAAAAGAGTCACTTGGTGAAAACCTCTCTAAGGCACTTTCTGACTTGTCAAAAGTAAAAATAAAGGGTGTATCTTCTAGTGAAAACCTCAATGAGGTGCTAGAAGATGGGGATGTTCATATTCCCCTTGTTGGAGCTCATCTATCTGAATGGTCTTTAATTTTGATTGAAGAAACACAAGAAGTTAATCTGGGAACATAAAAAGAACCCAAGATCACTTATGTAGCCAAGTCATTGTCAGAGGAAGAATATCCCATCATCTCCAACCTTCTCAAGGAAGGGATCGTTAACTTTGCATGGTCCTATTCAAAAATTCTAGGATTGGATCCAACATTGGTTGTAAACCACCTTGATGTTCACCTATATGCAAAACCAGTTAAACAAAAGCTCAAAAAAATGCATCCCCAAGTAGCTCTACTTGTCAAGAAATAACTAGAAAAACTACTAGAGGTTGGATTCATCAGATCCATTGACTACTTCGATTGGATATCCAACATAGTACCTATATCCAAACCAAATGGGAACATTAGAATTTGTATAGATTTCTGGGATCTCAATAAAGCTTGCTCAAAGGATGATTTCCCACTCCCTAAAATCGACATGTTGGTAGATCTTACAGTAGGACATGCTATGCTATCTCTCATGGATAGCTTTTCTGGCTACAATCAAATTAGAATCACACCTGACGATTAGCACAAGACTGCTTTTACCACCCCCTGGGGCACTTTATGCTACAATATCATGCCCTTTGACCTCAAAAACATATGGGAAACTTACCAAAATGCGATGACCGTCATATTCCATGACCTCATCCATATTATAATGGAAGATTATGTTGATGATCTACTAGGAAAACCCAAGACAAGAGAAGAGCATCCAAAGATCCCGAGAAAAATATTTGAGCGACTAGAACAAGACAAGCTATGCTTGAATCCAAAGAAGTGTGTTTTGGTGTCACATCTGGTAAATTGTTAGGCTTCATAGTATCTAGAAGGGGCATTAAAGTGGATGTAATGAAATTCAAGGAAATAATGGAAATACTCCTACCTCACAATTTGAAACAGTTGAGAAGTCTACAAGGAAAGCTACAATCTATCAAACGCTTCATAGCCCAACTTGCTGATAAATGTCAATCATTCAAACACCTCTTGTGTAAAGACATAACATTCAAATGGGATCTAGAGAGTCAGCAAGGTTTCAAAAAGATCAAGGAGTATCTAGCCAGTCCACCCATTTTAATGCCTCCCATTCCAGGTAAGCCACTCTTGCTATATATCTCAGCCACAACAGTTGCACTGGGGGCATTGCTAGCACAACATGATGAGTTATCAAAAGAACATGTCATCTGTTATATTAGCCAAACACTTGTGGGTTATGAGCTAAATTAATCCCCCATGGAAAAGGCCTATTTAGAAATTATTTCCAGTTCATAGAAGCTACACCACTATATGCTCAGTCATCCTATCAAGCTAATATCAACAGTTGACCCACTTAAATATCTATTATCCAGAATGTCATTAATTGGCCACATGGCCAAGTGGGTTATGTTGTCGAGTGATTTTGATATAGATATTTAGATCATAAAGAAATCAATGGGAAAGTGATAGTAGATCAGTTGGTTGACGCTCCTTTGGTGGACGCAGATCCATTAGTAGTTGAGTTTCCTGATGAATGGGTCCTTATAGTTTTAGAATCAAATAAATGGACGCTATATTTTGATGGGTCATATACTCACAATGGAGTTGGTTTAGGTGTCCTCTTCATCACTCCTCAAGGTGATTACATTCCAAATTCATTTAGGCTAGCATTCCCATGCAGAAACAACATTGCTAAATATGAAGCTCTAATCACTGGCTTAAGAATCATAGTCCAATGGAATATCACTCGACTTCATGTCTTTGGTGATTCCCAACTTATAGTCAGACAGGTCAATGATGAGTTTCAAACAAAAGATGATAAGATTTTACCCTATAAACACATGGTGGATGAATTCAACAAATATTTTACCTACATCCAATTTGAGCAGATTCCTAGAGTGCAGAACAAGGCAACTGATGCTATGGCTATGTTTGGTTCTCTCATTGACATGCCCAAAGATCGAACAGATTGTGAGTTCCTCATAGAGAAACTATTAATCCCAATGTATGATATTCCTAATAATGATATGGTGTGTGATATCGTAGGTACCGAATCACCTTGGTATCATGGCATTTATGCCTATCTCTACGACAACATCCTTCCACCCGACCTTACTTACAACTAATGCAAATCCTTTATCCATCACACTTCCCAATATACAATTGTGAGAGATACACTTTATCATTAAGGATATGATAGCACTCTCCTTTGGTGTCTTAATGAATAGGAATCATCCATATCGCATCAATTTCCATCGCATATCATATATATATCAAAAAATATAACAGTCCATCATAGATTCCATCAATGTCTATCAAATCCTTCAAATAAAGGTACAAGTGTAGGGACCTAATCAAATACAACTGACTACATCTAACACATCATAGTGTCCTAAATCAATAATCAATAAAGAATGAATGAAAGAATGAATAAATCAATCAATCTCTGAAATCTATACATAAGAATTTGTAGTCTCTACCATATAAATCATCCACCCTGCACCTATCAAAAAATAAGAATCCTATCCACATCCCCCTCAGCCTACCTATTGCTACCTATGTATGACCTTTGCGAGGAGTCTGCACCTATCCTCAGCCATGAGGAGGGGTCTCTCTACTAGTTGTACCCTTTGGTTTGTGTCTAAGATGATTAGGATGGTGCTGGAGCTTGTGCCATTGCTCTAACATATGGTGGCACCCTCTGTGTAGGATCTTGGATGACCTGATAGTAGGCAAGCATATAACACGATGCCTTGATCCTAGCATCAACCTCTCTTGTTGTAATTGCTCTACCAACATCCCTCTCTATGCAATAATTGTCCCTTTGGTAGGTGATGCTTTGCCTCTCCTGCTCCCAAGCCTCCTATGCCAACCTCATCTTCTCAACTTGTCCCTCCATCTGTGATATCCTCCTTGAAACCTCATCTTTATCACCCTACAAATTCCACACCTGGCCCTCTGCTGTCTCAAATCTCTCCAGTAATCCCCATACATCTCCCATGGCCGCCTCTACACACTCCACTCTCTCTTGAGCCTCATCCCTCTCCCCTCGAACCTCCTCCAGCTATCTCCTTTCCTCACCCCTCTCGACCTACATCTCTATCACCCACCTCTCTATATCATCTACCATAGCCATATAATCTATGTCCCTATCTCTTTGTATACCCTACAACCACTCTACCTTGGCTTGTAACCTACCCACCTTCATTTGTAGTCTGTCTTTGTTAGCATTTGACTCTCTGAGTTTGTGCTTTGCTATCCCTAACCTAGCCCACACTCTTGTCAATAGAATTGTTAGGTCCTTTGGTGGTGGTGGTGAAAATGACACCATGGCTAACAACTCAACTACGATGGCATCCACCTCCATCGCCTGATCCTCCCCCTACCTCCTCCATCTCCACATCACCATCTCTCCTCTACTTGCCACCTCTCCTCCTCCGTGGCCTCACCAACTCCCGCTCATCATCTAATTCAAAACCCATAGCACCTATGATCGAGTCTACTATGGTAATCCTCACTAGCCTATGATGGGCCCACCATGTAGCATATCACATTGTAGTGCCTGAATCTACGTCTCCTCCCCTCCATATCCATACGGTGATCAAGACTAGCTCCCACATCTGGTGGGAATACTATTTTGTGATCTAATCTCCCCAAATGCCCCTTGACTATGTGCTAATCCATCTGAACCTCTAAGGCCCCACCAAAATATCTTGTTGTACCTCATACTGCTAGGTAACCTTATCAAGCCTATGCAACTCAATGATAAATAGATTTCACCCAATCAAATAACACCATGAGTATAGATATCCCCTCCACCGCTTGTCATTCTCCCTCCATCACAAAACCATCACCCCATATAGGGCCTCCAGGGGATATCTCTGTCCACCAACCCATCTAACATTTGCCACCACTCCTCCAAATTCCCTACCTCCTGGTAGTGCAGTCTCCACCCATACTCTATACCCCACTAGAATTCTACGGGAAGCATCTCATCCCTGACCCTGATAATTAGAACATCTGGTCGTGCCACCCTGATATGCTCCCAGGCCCATACCTATAGCAATGTAACATGTGTAATACTCAATGCACATTTGCAATAGACCATGTACATGTCCTGATATAGCTAGGACAATACACACAATCCCCATTCAAAAAATCCCTCCTACCTCTCTACAATGTGCCTAACCAACCTCAATCATCTTGAGGCTAAAGAATCAAGCACTCCTATCTGGCAGGAGGATCCTAGTGATGAGTCCACACAAGGGTAAGGTTGCTATCCCTGCCCCAAGCATGTGTCAATTTCCAACTCCTTCCCTCGGATGGGAAGTTCAATAGGTCCAAACACTACTCGTACACTCCTTTCAACTAATCGTCTGGGTGTTGCACTAATCAAGTGTTTGTGGATCGGTAGCCTAAGAATCTGCCATACATCCTCCAAGGTCACTGTCATCTCCCCTGTAAGGAGATGGAAGGTTGAAGTCTTGGAGCTCCATCGCTCCATCATTTCTATCAATAGACCTCTATGTGCTCTAATGTTGGAATACCCCAACATGTGTAGCAGTCTCCCCTGATCCAATGCTGCATGATCCTTAGGGGTCATTGCCTCCAATGTCACCTCCAACATGGCCGAGTTCCTCTCCTGCATCCTCAGTCTCAAAACTCTGCATCCATGCCAACCATTATGTCAAATTTCCTAACATTTCATTCCTATCTTTTGTCTTTTTCATCCCTGCCCCAATTCAACAAGTTCGCATCTAGGGTTGGTTCGCCTATTCCCTTTTCTAGAATGTTCACTTGTCTAGCCCATGCATTCGCCCTTGTTGTTTATTTTTGTGAGTTCACCTATTTTTCAAGCATCCCCACCCCTTTCTAATCTAGACACAAATTTTCCCTTTTTATCCCCAGAGGTGAACTCGCATTCACCTCTTTTCTCCCATAGGTGATTTCACAATTGCCCCTCTATCTTTCTTTCCAAGTAGTGAATACACATTCACCTTTCCCCTAAAGAGGTAGTTTTGCATCCGCCTATTCCCCTTATGGGAGGATTCGAATCTACTTATTCCCAGTTTGGGTGACGTCACATCCGCCCTTTTCCATTTTTGGCAATTTTGCATTCGCCTAAACCCTAACCCAATCACCCCTGCATTATGTAGGTTCACCTTTGTTGGAGAGAGGTGATTTAGCCATTGTCCCTCTCCCAATGCATCTGCCCCTGCGATATGAAAATTTTCCCCTTTCCCTGCCAATTAGCTGAATAGGCGAATGTGCTTGGCCGAAAGGGCGATTCTGCCCTTCCATGGCGAGTTCGTATGACCTAGCTACCCCACCTGAAATAAAAAAAGTTTTCATAAATTCAAATGAAATCACAAAGTCAAGATCCAAAGTTATGGGTTACTCCATGCTCATAATAGAATGCTCGCACCTCCTCCCCTTGGTGGATCAACTCATTTTCACCCTCCACATCACTCATCTTGTCAGTTGTCATAGTGACACTCTCTCTCTCTCATTGAATAGTGCGATGACAAGTGCGCAAATGAAAATTAGGTGAATAGTGAAATTTCAAATTTACTATTTATAATTTTCATTTTTGACCCTATTTAGCATTTTAATTTTTTTGTAATTTTTACCCTTTAATTAACCCTTTATTAATTCATCTTCCCCCTTTCTTCTAAGGGCTGCCATTTGCACCCCGTGTGTCCATTTCCCTCAATTTTAAATCCATTCTTCATAGTTTTTCACTCTCTATCATGTGGTGCCCTTCATTTCTTCATATCTAGAAGTCGCCCAGGGCCCCTTTTCTTCCCCATCCACCCTCTCGAGGGGTGATACCCTACCATATTCCTCCATTTTTCCTTCCTACCCATTTCCCTACGTTACTAGGGCATCATCTAACATTCTTTTCTTCTATCAAGTCATCTATGTTTTATTTTTCTTCAAAAAGTTGTTATTCTAAAAGTATTTTGAAGAGGGGCAAAATGTAGACACCTAAATTTGAACACCCCCATATGGTCAAATTCACCCTCGCATTCCTCTGTCCTACATCCCTAAGCCATATTAATCAAATAATTTATTGTTTGGTTAATATTTCACTCCAACCTAATGTCCCATAAGGTATTTGATTAATTAATCAAATACCTTACCTCCATTCCTCTCTAAATTAAATAAAGGGTTAATCTATTAAATTTAGTCATTTGGTCTAAATGAATTAAATCAATTTTTAATTCATTTTCTTCTCTCTCCTCAAGTCACATCTTCCATAATCCCCTTGAATCTAGACTAATCTAATTAATTTGTGATTAGAGTGTGCACATCCCTAATCATCATTAGGGTCATATCCTCCATAATTTTCCACTTGCCCTTAATCTATCACTAGACCATCTAATCCTACATTCACACAACCTTAATCACTACTTTAGGCTAATCTAATCTTCATGCCATTTATGGAATGTGTCCTTATTCAACCTTATTAAATGATTTCTCCTTTTGGATAAGGCATCCCCTTCCCTATGTGAATTTAAAATTCACATTTATTCACTCCACACATTTTAAGGAATTTTTAATTCCTTCTACCATCCCCATGAGGATTTGTGAGGAATTTTTAATTCCTCACATGTCCCTTCAAGGTACATGTGGAAAAAGACCTCCTTTATGAGGAGATATTGTCCATTCCCAAGATACATCCTAGTACCTCCACCTCATATCCACCTCATCTCCCCTTTGTCCATCTCACCATCCATGTGTCAACATGAGAGGGCTTGTGAGTTCTCAACTCACCCTAGCCCTTGATATCCTCCACCTTAGATGCATCTCAACCATACATGGTTTTAGAGGAACTTCCCCTAAAAGTAGTGGAATTTCCCCCATTTTGACCATCACACTAAGCAATCAAACTCTCAAGCATTCAATCAAGCACTCCTACACCCCATCAAGCATCCACCATTTTTGCAGCCATTAGAGCTACCATATTTCATCCCATCCAATATGCACAATCAACATTACAATCTCCATCACAATAGCTTCATTTTGAGCACACTTGCATGCCATTTTGTCAACAAAGGAGCACACAATCAAGCATAAATAGGGCCAAACAAACTTATCAATTCAATCAAGGGTAAAAAGGTATTATCTCTTTGTATTTTGTTTGAATTTAACTTAGGCCTTATCTCGAGGTGTTGTATTGATTTTCCTTGTTTTCATTCATTCTATTTTGTATCTTTAGATTAGGAAAAACACTACACACATTTACTATCAAAGATAAAACCTATGTCATATAGAGAAGAAAGCAAAGAAGAAGGATGGATAGAAGCTATTGAGGAAGAACTGAATCAAGTCATGAAGAATGAAACTTGGGAACTCATTCCAAGACCTAAAGACAAGAATGTGATTAGAACCAAGTGGATGTTTAGGAAAATGCTTAATGAAGAAGGAGAGGTGATCTAGAACAAGGAAATAATTGTATGTAAAGGGTATGCTCAGGTTGAAGGCATAGAATTTGAAGAGACATTTACTTTGGTAGAAAGACTGGAGGAAATAATAATGTTTTTAGCTCTTAGCATTCAAGAATTTCAATGTGTACCAGATGGATGTGAAGTCAACATTCTTGAATAGACAACTTGAAGAATAGGTTTATATTGAACAACCAGAAGGATTTCAATGTTATAACAATCTAAATTATGTTTACATTTTGAAGAAGGTATTGTATGGAATCAAAAAATCTCTTAGAGCTTGGTATTCTAGGTTGGATGGATACTTTCAGAAACAAGGATTTTAGAGAGGATGTACATATAATAATTTGTACATCAAAAAAGAAGAAGAAAAAATGCTAATAGTTGTTTATGTAGATGACACCATATTTGGAGATAATAGTGAAGAAATGTGCAACAATTTTCAGAAGACAATACAAACTGAGTTTCAAATGTCTATGTTAGGAGAATCATCTTTCTTTCTTGGGTTGTAGATTATACAATCAGATAAAGACATATTTATTTAATAACACAAGTAAATAAAGGAAATGTTAAGTTCATAATGGAAGATTGCAAACTAGTTGCAACACCTATGTTTACCAGATGCAAGTTGAGTAAAGATGATGAATCTACTCTAGCATATCAGAATTTGTATAGGTCATTTATTGGTAGTTTATTGTATGTGATAACTTCTAGAACTAATATAATGCAAGAATTTGGAATAGTTTCTAGATTTCAAGCAATACATAAAGATACTCATACTAAGGCAGTAAAGAGGATATTCAGGTATTTGAAGGTCACTTAAGATTTTGGATTATTGTATCCAAAGAGTGAGCGTTTCACTTTGATTGCATACACATATGCAGATTGGGTAGGATGTGGATGATTGGAAGAGCACAAATGGTGGTGCATTCTTTGTTGGTGACAATTTGGTGCCTTGGTTGAGTAAGAAACAAGAATCAATTTCCCTATCTACAATAGAAGTATAATACACTATTACAACATCATGTTGCACTCAAGTTCTTTGGATGAAGCAAAATTTGAAAGAGATGAAGGTTGACTTTGAAAATCTTGTCGCTATTCTTTGTGATAACACCAATGTAATAAATATTCAAATAATTTGGTGATTCACTCAAGAAAAAAACACATTGTAATCAAGTACCATTTCTTGAGGGAGAAGGTTGTAGAGAAGGAAGTAAGATTGGAATATATGGATACAAGGGAGCAAGTTGCAAATATATTCATGAAGCCACTTCCTATGGAGATATTTGAGTTTCTCTAGTAGAATTTAGGATTTTTTGCTCCCTCCTCTTGAATCAAGAGGAAGCACAGGGTGAGGGGGAACTTGGTATCCCTATTGTAAGAAGGATTGATGGTATTGAAGAGTATTTTTCAGAAGCAATGCAGCATGGACTTAGGGGAGTCTATTCGTGGAATAGGATTTTTGGATGGTGAAGTGTATCGGTAAATGTGGAATTTTTTTGCAAAAATGGTGCCTCCTCATAGGGGAATTAGTGGATGTTAGCATAGGTATTTTTGATCCTTTTCCATTGATGTCAAAGGGGGAGAATGTGGGCTCAAAATGTTGATTTATCAAAAAGAATAATGAAGGAAAGAGGGCTCAAAATGTTGAATTTCTCATAAAGAATCATGATATCAGAATGCCATATCTTTCATATGAGGAGAAAATGCTACAATAAAGAAATAATTCAGACATATTTGGTGGCCCCAACATTTTGTTGTTTTCCATCAATGATAAAGGGGGAGATTGTTGAACATAGGTTGTCATTGATGCCAAAAGGATTGCCAAAGGTTGTTAGTAGTTGTTATCAAAGGGATTTAGGGTTGTCAAAGATGAAAGAGATTGTAAGAGTACTAGAATTGTCATTTGACTTAAAGTTATGGAATCATGTTGTTTATTAGTGTGTAGACTATTTAATAAATTATATCCTATATCAAGTAACATACATTAAGTTGAATTGTTTTGATGTGACTGCCTTCAGATAGTTGGTGTGTTTATTATAACATGTTGAGTATGCAATTAGTATGAGTGGTTGTTTGTAATTCAATTCAAGGATATATTTTGGGCAAAGATATTTCTGAATATGGTTGGCATTTCTTTCAGAAATGTATGTTTTCTTTACAATTTGGAAGCAAATTATGACCACTTTTTTTATTAGTTTCTTGAGTTTTCAAAGCATATGTTCAATGTGCAAGAGGTTTGAAGTTTCAAAAGTTTCTCTCTTCCTATTTGAATTTCAAAGCATGTGCATAATGTATAGTAATGTGTGAAATTCAAATCTTGTGTGTGGAGTGAGGATAGGACCTATTTAAGCCCCCTGTGGTAACACATGACATCAAGTTCTTTTGGAAAAAATAAATTTTTGTTTGGACCATTGAATTGCACATTTCATGTACTTTGAATTTAGGTCCACATTATGTCATCCTAGTTTTGTATAGATTCTTGGCTACATGGAAGAGTGTTAATGTAATGACATGTATATATTTCAAATATTCAAATACATCAAGTATATATGTGAGTGAGTTGTATGATGTATCAACTATGATCAAGTAAGGTAATTTTGAGTAGAGAACTGTGAAGAAAAGTAGTAGCAATAGTATTAAAAGATCATTCTCAGTGTGGAAGAGTGTCAGATGTGACTTTGGTACATTTAAGAGTTATATTTCAAATCTTCCATTATTTATGTATTCTGGTAGGACTAGTGTTCTACTTGTTGTATTGTTCTAGTAGGGATTGGTTTCTCTTTTTGATGGGGATTATTTTATCCAGTAGGTTGGTGGATACAAATTCAATAGGGGATTGGTGTTTCCTATAGGTTGGTGCCTACTTCATGTTGTAATCTCATTTATTATATTTTTGCATTGTGAGGTGGGATTTGTGTAATAGATCCAAGTAGTTTTTCTCACTGTGGATTTTCCCATCCTGAGTTTCCACGTATATCTAATGTTATCTTGTATTGTGTTTTCTTGTATGGTTAAGTGCTCATCATGTTAAAATCTATATAATAGTAGAAAAAGTTCAAGTTGCATGATTTGGTAAGTAGTGTTGAAGTTGATAATTTTTAAATAAGTAGATCTTATCGATTCACCCACCTCTTAGTAGATTATGTGCCTTTCATTTTAAATCTCTTTGACCACCATTGATTTCTAGAGATCAATGACCCACATTGAAAATTGAGAAAAATAATACTAGTCACATGCCTATGCATATGTGTGAGTATTAAGGATGGATTTGATCTCTAGCTACTAATTTTTTTATATCAATTGGGTTAATTTCTCATTTTCGAATCATTCAAAGAAAAATGCAAGAGGTGTGGAGAATTTTTTTTGTAGTTTTTAGAGTGAGATATAGTTTTTGGTATTGTATCTAGGGTTTACAACTACATTCAAACTAGTAATTTATTTCAACATCTTTTTCTACAAAATTCATCTCAAAGATATCTATAGATTTAGAAAGGTAATTTAGGGTTTGAAGAAGGTTGTGAATTGTTGTTTTCCAAATAGAATTTTTACAAAGAATTTTAAGAAGTAACCCTAGAAAACCATAGTTTAAATTTTTAGTTTCCAATTGTATAAAATCTTGGTGAAAGTTACAAGAGGAACTAAGAGGGAACCTGATGAGGAAATCATGGCTCAGTTGCCAGGGTCTGTGAAGAAACTAAGGTTAGGGCAAGGGTATAGCATTCTATCAAACAAAATTATAGACAAAAATTATCAATGTGAAGATACCATTATTCCCATCCATGAATACACCCTTTTTAAAAACTATTTCAGAAAATGCTTCACTACTAGACCAGTCTGCAATATTTGTAAATTAGGGTTAGGAAAGTTGGTATGGCTAAATATGTTCATTAATTTTGACCTAATCAAGGCAGTGGCTAGATCATATAACCCTAACACTAGGGGAATTATCATTGGAAATGGTGGAGCCCCAGTAACTATATGAAGGGAATTCATTTTTGAAGTCTTTGTCCTTGACACAAATTCTCATTTGCAAATGATTTGGGAGAATTGACTAGAGAATATCAGTGGCTGAAGGATAGTTATAGAGTGAAGTGGCTACCAAGTTTCAGACCAAGAGGGTAGAATAGAGATTTTGAGAGGTGACTTAGACCCTTCAATTATGATTTTTTGAGGGTTACTTTCAAAATATATACATCACCCTATGTTAGGTGTTTGGAATTGATTGTAAAACCAAGATTTTTATTAACTTGTTGGTTTTAGTCATTAATATCCACATTAGGAATTTTAAACAGGCCCTATGATTATCTGGGTTTCATTGCTAAAGAACTTCATAAGCCTAATTCTTACTGTTATCCAACCAATCAATACCAAACACATCAAATTGTTTTATTGAGTCCCAAACAATATTTCTATACTGTCTCAACCTATTATTCTTTGATGCATACCTTGACCTAACTTGAGAAACAAAAAGCTTTGAATCTCCAATAACTCTTAACTTTTGATTCCATGTTTCTTAGCTAGTCTTAATCCCAATAGTAAAACTTCATATTCAGCTGCATTGTTTGTAAGTGCAAATAGCAGTGAAAATGAAAACTTAAAAGTTTTACCACTAGGGGAAATGAGTATCACCCCTGCACCAACTCCTTCTTTTGAGCAGGCACCATCAAAACACATGTTCCATAAGTCATCATTGTTTTCTTGCTGCAACACTTCAATTTCAAGAGGTGCAAGTTGTTTTTCCTCTTCTTCTTGTAACTCTTCAACTCTAAAGTTATCAATACTAGTATCCATAAAGTGAATTCTATCCTCTTCTTCCACAAATTCAATCATGTGTGGAGCTCTTGGCTCCCTCATAAGCTTAATGTCTTTTCCCTCAATTGGGAATGTGGCAAAGGACATTTCACATTGAATGCTACCTCCCATGGAAGCACTCCACTTCCTTGACAATAACATACCATAATTTGGTGGGATTTCCACCACAACTATGCTTATAAAAAACTCCTTGTCAGGAAAAGAAGCCAATCTATATGGGACATCCTTAATCACTCCTATGACTAGGATTTCTCTTGAATCAATGGCATAACATTTGCAATAGGAATAATTTACCTTCAAGCCCATTTCCTTTATAATCTCAACCGACATGATGTTAGATGAAGCTCCTAAATCAATCATACAATTTTTAAGAAGCTTACCATCAACAACTAGAGTTACATAAAAAGGATCAATATTACTCGAGCAAGCTATGATAGTACTACCCAAGTAAATTTGAGGGATATCACTAATAGCTCCCTCAATTTCCTCTTCACTTACTTGATTTACACTCACTTTAGTTTGAGTAGAAACCCTTTTATCATCACAAGCCATAGTGGCACCATTGACAAGGGCCACTACTTTCTGCTTGTATTCTTCAATTCTCATAATCTCCATTAATGGGACTATTACCTTGACTTGGGAGAGAAACTGAAACATGTCAACTGGATTATATTTGGGTAGTTCATAAGGGACTACATTTTTCTCTTCAATATTGTCCTTTTGTTGTTCACATTTCTTTTCAACCTCCTTTTTTGGTTTCTTTTCTTGATCTGCATTTGACTTAAGAGTCTTTTCTTTGATAATAGGAGAAACAACCTTGACATCATTATTATTCTTAGGTGTATTATCTTTCTTAGCCAAAATCTCAGGTTCTTTACTCTCCTTGGCTTTGACCTCCCCTTCTTTATTATCTACCTTAGCTCCCTACTTTTCTGCATTTAGCTCTTTCATGAACATGCTACTTGGCTTGCCTTGGTCACAATTTATGATTCTATTCCTCAATTTATGAGTATTTCTAGCTTGTGATACCAATGCTATTATCATCCTTTAATACTCCTCATCAAAGGGTCTTCTCAGAGACACATTCATTTCATTAATGTCCAAAGCATAAAAATTATGCTCAACATTTTCATCTTCATCAACAAAAAACTGTTGATGATAAGCATCAGATTTTTGCCTCTAATTATCAACATCAACTTCATGTGAATTTTATTTTGAAGAAAATTCTTCCTCAACAAAATTTGATTTGTGCATAAGCACATATATCTCTCATTGTCTTCTTGAAGTGGCTCATAATCAACAAGTTCATTTTGTTCTTCTTCAAATTGTTTTTCTACTGAGCATGTTTGAGAAGCATGTGGCAATTGGAAAACAACACACCAAGGTGTTTCATCAGTGAAATTAATAGAGTTCTTTTGTAATGTATTAGAGGGAACTTTTCTTTTTATTTTTTATTTTTATTCTGAATTGGATTTCCATTATGTCAATTGGTATTATAAGGGTGATCTTGCAGCCTAGGAGGTCTCTCATTCCTTTTAAAATTAGGCTTGTCATTTTTCGGTCCCTTCTCTTGTATGGAAAGCCTATAACTGATGTCTTTCATGGAACTTGCAACTTTATCTATCTTGTCTTGAAGTGAAGATCCTATCTCTACAGAGTGCTTGTCTTACTTCTTTGGATTCTTCAAGATCTTGACATCATCTCTTCTCCCACCTTGCCTGATGCTCTTCTATTATTTTCAATGTGTACTGTAATATTAAAAGCCTCTCTCAGAGTTTGAGGATTCTTGTCTTGCAGATGATAACTCATTTTTGAATCAAATACATTGCAATAATTCATCAAGCATAAATTATCATTGATCCTCAAGTTAGCATGCAATCTATTCATAGCCTTTTGAAATCTAGTATTGAAATCAACAACCATTTCATTTGAACCTTTAGACATATTGTTAAAATCACTTAGCAAGAACCTTGCATCAGTTTTATCACCATAATTTTCTCTAAATATCCTCTTAAACTCTTCCCATGATCCAATGATGTATTCTAGTAAAGATCTATACAATTCCCTAGCATCCTCAGTGATTGACTGCATAAAAAGTTTCATCATGACATCTACAACCTTTGCCTCAAAATAATCCATTATATTGATAAATGATTTTAGGTGATCCTCACCACTTATTGCATTATTTCCAAAGAACTTAACCAATGCATCCTTGATATCATTAGGGAATTGATATGGGTAATCAAGAATCCCAACAAAATATAATTTTCTATACCTATCCACTTGCATAGGCCTTTTGATGAATCGATCTCTTTGATTATGATTGGGTCCATTTTCATCTTGATCCGCAGATTGCTTATTATCTTTCCCATTTTCATTTTCACCACCACTTCCACTTCCTTCTCCACCTCCAGACTAGATACTCTTATTTCTATTGCCACCTCCACCTCCACCACCTTGACCTCCACCTCCATTACCACCAAGGATATTTCCACCTGATTTAGTGTTATGTGATTGGGGATCAAGAATGGTATGAATCGAAATTGAAGGTCCTAGATCTAGGAAGGAGGTTTTGAGGAATGCAATTTTCCTCTCTATTTTGCATTTACAATAGTAATTTCCATCTTACTTATTTCTTGTTGCAATTTTTCATTGGCTAATTGCAACCTCAAGAATTTAGAATTAGGAGGTGCATTTGATGGGATGGATTTAATTTCTGCATTTTTGGTAGATGTGTTAGTGCATAAGGTATTTTTTCTTGCACTTGGGGTTGTTTTCTTGGGCTGACCCATAGGTTTCTTTCTATAGTCTATAGACTCGAATTTCTTTACAACAATAGAGGGATCATAAACTTTAGTCACTACAGTATAACTAGTATACATGCTTGTATCAGTGGTTCCCATAGGAATAGTTGCTTTAGGCTGATCAAATATTTCCCTAACTACAACCTCAAGGGGATCTTCTAGAATTGGTTCTTCCTTCACCATCTCCCTCATCTTTTAAACTTTTTTTCTCAGCTGATCTCTTTTTATCATAGAAACCTTTATTTTTTCCTCTCTTTCTTTGGATTTTTTCAAACCCAACTCCTTGAGTCGCAAATATTCTTCATGTGAAGCTTGCATATCCTTGTTTATCTCATCTTCATCCTCCAAAGTAACCTTAGATTCACTAGGTTATGGAGTCTAAAAGGGGCGATTCAAGGGTTCTCTCTTAGAAGAATGGTGTGAAGTCCCACTACAGGATCTTCCCCTTGGGTTGGAATTCTTGTCATTGAAAATGGTGGTGCCCCCAAGATTTTCCCTTTTGGCAGGGGGTTCACCTTCTTTATCCCAAAATTTTCATAGTTAAACTTCCTTTGAAGATAAAGGATTATGATCAAGTTGACTAATGGCAATAGGAGGCTCATTTGTGACAAGATTTTCCTCATTACTAAAAGGCATACCATAATCAAATACTTCTTCATGAATATTTTCATTTTAATTTGTAGATACATTATCAATATTGTTAGCAAACTTACTTGATTCAACGTTCTCTGCAATCCATGATGACTTCTTACTCTTTGGTAGCTCAAATTATAGCTTCTGATCATGATTCTTCTTCATATTGTTCCTGGTTCCTCTCATGGATTCAAATTTCTCCTTACAATTCTTCTTCTCTCTCCTTTGGAATTTTAAGTTTGCACTAGCACAAGAGACATCAGAGTCACCACCCACTATATGGGGAAATGAAAATATATCATGCTTTTGAGAAGAGCTCACAATTTTAGAGAAGACTTTGAACATACTTGGACATGAAATAGAAAATGGAACCAAAATTTGACTCACAAAGCATGAGCTAAAGGTTCAATTGCAGGAGTTACTGAATCATGGATTTATTAGACCAAGTGTATCCCCATGGGGTGCACTAGTAATCTTCGTAAAGAAGAAGGATGTGACCTTGAGATTGTGTATTGATTACTTAATGTTGAACAAGGTTACCATTAAGAATAGGTATCCTTTACCTAGGATAGATGAGTTATTTGATCAAATGAAAGGGGCCACAGTGTTTTCTAAGATTGATCTTAGATCAGGTTATCACCAGCTAAGGATTAAGGAGGAGGATATTCCAAACACAACATTCCAAACTCGGTATGGACATTACAAGTTCATAGTGGTACCTTTTCGTCTAATGAATGCCCCAATGACATTCATGAATCTTATGAACAACATCTTTAGAGATTGTTTAGATGATTTTGTGCTTATATTCATACATGATATTTTGATTTAATCCAAGACAAAAGAGGAGCATGAGAAGCACTTGAGGATAGTCTTGCAACAACAAAGAGATAGAAATATTTTTGGTAAGTTTTCAAAGTGTAATTTCTTTCAGAAGAAGGTTCACTGCTTGGGTCATGTCATATCTGCTGAGGGAATCTCAGTTGATCCTGTGAAGATAGAAGCAATTGTGGAATGGCCAACACCGCAGAGTGTTACTAAATTTTGTAGTTTCATGGGGCTTGCAGGGTATTACAGGAAATATGTGGAAGGATTTTCTAGGATAGCAGCACCTATTACTTCTCTTCAGAAGAAGGGAAGAAAATTTGAGTGGACTAAGAAGTGCAAGGAGGCATTTCAATTTCTTAAATAGAAGTTGACATCAACACCATTTTTTACGATACAAGATCCTAATGGGCACTTCATTGTGATTACACATGCTTCAGGTGAAGGTGTAGGAGTTGTGTTGATGCAGGAAGGGAAAGTGGTTGCATATGAGTACACAAAACTGAAATAATATGAATTGAATTATATGCCACATGATATTGAGCTTGCAGATATTGTTCATGCATTACAGATGTGGAGACTTTCTCTCCTAGGGAAACCATTTGAACTAAAGATAGATCATTTAGGACTTAAGTACATCTTTACACAGCCTAACCTCAATGCGAGAAAGAGGGGGTGGCTTGAGTTCCTAAGTGAGTATGATTTTGGTATTGAGTATATCAAGGGAAAGGAAAATAGAGTTGTTGATGCTCTTAGCAGGAGAAGACATCTCTCTGCTATGCTGACCACAAGGTCAAATTTGAGACAACAAGTGTTGCATCATCTTCTAGCAGATGAGCATTATGAGAGGGTCAAGCAAGCCTTAGAGGTAGATCCTCTAGATCACATATTTGATGGATATGTGATGGAGTATGATGGTATTTTGAGATATCAAGGAAGGATGTATATCCTTGAGGGTGGAGACTTGCGGAGGTTGATTCTAGAGGAAGTACATGATGCACCTTACTCAGGGCATCCAGGAGTTACGAAGATGGTAGCAGAGTTGAAGACTTTGTATTTTTGGCCTAAGCTCAAGAAAGATGTTATGGAGTATGTAGCAAGATGTTTGGAATTCTAGTGAGTCAAGGTTGAGCATGTGCATCCAGCAAGACTTTTGTATCCCCACGATATACCTAAGTATAAGTGGCAAGTAATTAGTATGGATCTTATCCAAGGATTACCTTTGAGAAGGAATAGGCATGATACCAGCTTAGTATTCGTTGAAAAGCTAACGAAGGTTTCACATTTCATACTTGGGAATGTAAAAGATGGATCATTGACACTTGCGAAGACATTTGTGCAAGAGATATTCCAATTGCATGGTGTACCAGAGACCATTATATCAGATAGGGATACCAGGATGACATCTAGGTTTTGGACAACACTGAATACGACTTTAGGAACTAAATTGAATTTTAGTTTTGCATATCACCCACAAACTAATGGCCAAACAGAAAGGATCAATTAGGTTGTTGAGGATCTACTGAGGATGTACTGCATGGATCAACAATACAAGTGGGAGAAATATTTTCCATTGGCTGAGTTTGCTTACAACAAATCATTCCATGCATTTTTGGGTATGGCACCTTTTGAGGCACTTTATGGACGAAAATGTCGCACACCCATTAGTTGGGATAGGATGGAAGATAGGATCATCATTGGTCCGAATATGCTCAAGGAAATGGATGAGCATATGAAGTTGATCAAGAGTAGGTTGAAGGAGGTAGTCGATAGATAGAAGAGCTATACTGATAGAAACAGGACTTTCAGACTTTTTTTTGTGGGAGATAAAGTCTTTTTGAGCGTTAAGCCTCATAAGAGCTCCATCTCATTTGGGAAATCATCAAAGTTGGCTCTGAGATTTGTGGGACCCTTTGATGTACTGGAATTCATTAATCCAGTTGCTTATAGACAAGCGTTACTTCCTATTCTAGCTTGACTCCATAATGTATTCCATGTTTCTTTATTGAAACCATACCATCCTGATGCATCTCATATACTAGATTGGCATTCATTATAGGTACAGGATACAGGGGTGGTGCTAGTGGAGCCCATCTGAATCCTAGATAGACATAGCATTAAGCTACGTAACAACGATAATACTCAGTACAAGGTCCAGTGGGACCAGTATGCTGAGGATAGTGCTACATGGGAGGATTTTGAGATGATTGACAATCATTTTCCTCATTTTCTTTCTTAGATTAGTATTTGCTTAATGCATGAGATACTTGATACTCTGGTTTTTAATTCACATGTGAACTTGGATAGCGTGGACGCTACTGTGAATTGTTTATGCTTATGTTTTGATGACTATGATGTTAGTTATTATTTCATTATGATTGAGATACTATGTTTTATTGATTGAGATACTATGTTTTACTGATTGAGATACTATGCTTATTGATTGATTAATAAGACATTGAGACAATGTCTCTTCCAAGAGGGGAAGGATGTCACGTACTAATTTTTATCAATTATTTAATTGCAAATATAAATCATGAGATTTGGATGTTTATGTTAGATGATTATAAAAATTGAAATTGAAATTTAAATGCAAAAGAAATGATTTGAATTCATTATTTATGAAATTCAGGGTTTGTCATTGCTGATGAAAATTTGAGTGCAAGTGAACGCAGGAACAGGTGAACAAGAATGAAGGCGAGAACATTGATCAAGTAGAGTCATTTTAGCCATTAGAAGTTAATAAGGATGATGGAATCTCACATACCAGTTAGTTATTATTAATGTGTTTTCGTGATGATTATTATTTGGAAATTTTTAATAAGTTTATCTGATTGCTCAAACTTATGTTAAAATGTTTTTTTTTTTTTTGAAATGGAAAGATTGATTATTTGCGAAAAGTTTAGTCAATTTGAGTATATTATGTTATTATGTGGAAAAATAGATTTAAAATGAAAGTAGAAATATATATGTTTGAATAATAATATATTAAATTTAGTTATTTAATGGAAATTAGAAATAAATGAAATACATTTTAGAATGGATTAAATTGAAAATAGTAGTAAATCTGTTAACTATTAGTCATAATTAAATAAGAATTGAATAGGCAATAAATTATGGAGAAAAAGAGGATCGAAGTTTCTAAATATATCAACATGCAAGCAGAGAATGGAGGAGGGGAATTAAAACAGCAGTAAAAACAAGGAGTTAAGGGAGAGAATTTATGATCCACATTGGTTATCCATCTTATGCATGATAAAGAGAATTGAAAAAAAAGAAAATATCTTTTGAACAACACATGCGCATATGAGAAAGAGAGAAAATCCGTTTGAAGAGGAAAAAGAGAGTTTTTTTCTTTTAAAATGCTACATAACTCATGTGCAAGTATGAGAGAGGGATTTTTGGAAGGATAAAAAGGATATCACCATAATTCTCAAGTGTGTGGGAGAAGAGGAGGGAAGGCGCGTGGGAAGGAAGAGAGGTGCGAGTGGATGGAGAAGAAGGTGTGGCCATAATAGGAGGAGGGGAGTTCAGAGCAAGAGGAGAACTCTTCCCTCATGTGTGATAGGGAGTAGAGAGGCGCGATAGGAAGAGAGGGAGAGGAGAAGACTAGAGGAAGGGGCAAGAAACACAATAGGGAAAGAGAAAAGATTACGCAACAAACAAAGAAGAGAGTTTTTGATAGGGGAAAATATATAGAGAGGAAGACACAAATTTAAAGACAGTCGATGCATAAAGGAGGACTTCCGACATTGCAAAAAAAGGGAAAGACATTCAGAGCATAGAGACCAGCTACAAGAAATATATCACAGAAAGAACAAAAGATCAAGATTCATCTCCAGATTTTGGAAAATACACAGCTGCAGGAGATTGACAAGTAGAGTCAAGTAAAACATTATTAACCAAATTAATAGTCAATTAATATCTGAGTTCAACTCTTATTCTTTTATTCTTTTATTTTAACTATTGAAAACATATTACTTTTTTTATCAAAAGCAAAGTAATTTTATACACCAGACTGTATTTTCATGAAGATAAAGAACGAACTTGAACAAAAATCAATTAAGAGACAGTAGATTTCTTTATTTAGAGAATTTTGTTTTAATATATAAAAATATTTTCACAAGAAACTATATGTTTTTAGATTCAGAAAACCTCCAAAATAAAACTATATTCGTTAATTGTACACATGGAAAATTGGAAATTGCAAGAAAAGAACATGAAATTATTAAAATATCAAAGATTAAAATTATTGAATGTTTTCTAGACTGAAAAGATAAAAATATATCTGTGTATTTAAATATGCTTGAAAAGTAAAAGTGGATTTTGATAATTCTCAAGGAATTATTCTAAAAGAGTTTACGAAACAGAAGTAAATGTGAGGTGTTTAAGTTTTTACATAAGATAATATTTAAAAGGAAATATGAAAAACACAAAAGAAAGAAAGTGAAATTAAAATTATAAATTACTTTGAAATGAAACGAATTAGAAAATGATTATTTCGAAGTGTAGATGAATTTTATGAGTAAATGAACCAAAATAAGTTGTGTTCTTTTATTTAATTTGAAAAGAACATAATGTTATTTACAATGTAAATTTGTGAGATTATTTCATTAAAACCGTGTATGCTTGATAATTGAACGTGCATGACATATGTTGGGAAAGATAATTTGTTTATTTTGAATGGAACCATGCATGCTTGATAATTGAATGTGCATGTCATGTGCTTGGAAAGTTACCTTCCAGGATGAGTGTCGAATATGGGTTTATAGAGAGTGTAGTTTTTCTTTTCCAAAACTAATATTATAAGTCGTGCATGATATTTTACTTGGCCAAGTAACTTAAGGACCATTGAAATAGATGGAATATAAATAACTCTCTACCATATCCTAGTATCAAACTTGCTAGTTTCTTAAATGAATTAGAAAAATGAAAATGCTTGTGGATTTACTAGTTATACTAGGCACACATCAGATTCCATCTTGCTTGTTGACTTCTTTTTGCTAAGCTATTCGTGCAGGGTCGGGTATTCTTTGAATGATTAAGGAATTTCGGGGAAGCGTAAGCTTCGAGGTTGGGCAGAAAAAGCGCCTGAACCTTGTTCTCATCTTCATGTTTGAAGACAAGAAATTGGATTGAAGATCAAATGAAGACTTCTTCATATATCTATTATATTTCATTATTGTATGATCATTGTAGAGCTTAAGGCGACAGAATGCCTAAGTCTTGATTTGTAATTTTCTTTTACAATGTTTTTTTATTATAAATGTCATGTAAGATGACACATCTATGAATTTAATTGGAAGTATTTTGAATCTTATTGTAGACTTTAAGTCGATATTTTGGAATCTTTTGGATTAAACAAATTTAAAGAATGGAATTACGATATTATGTGGAATGGAAAGGAATTTAATAAAGGAATTATAGATTATTTGGAATTAAAGAGTTTCGCTCTTTACATTTAATATCAGAGACCTAGGTTTGAACAGTAGGGTCCTTTGTCCATTATGCTAAAGAAACATTCCTTGATGCAAAAATTGTTGATACATAATGGGTTCAAGAGGAAAAAGAGTTGCTACAAGTAATGAGAATGATAGGTTGGATCAGATTCTCAATCTTTTGAATCAGCAAGGTTCCAGAATGGATAATATCGAACAAGAAGTTCGAGGAGTGAGAGAAGGAAAAAACCCTCGGAATGAAGTTCCCCAAAATCAAGAGCAACCCACCAATGCAAATTTTTGGGTTGTAGAACTACCAAATCCTCAAGCTAGGATTGAAGGGGAGTTGGAAAAAGACTTGAAAAAGGTAGCCCCACCCAAGTTTGATGGTAAGACTATCGGTGATGGAGTTGAAGCTTGGGTAATTGAAATGGAAAAGTATTTTGAGCTCAAGAATATGTCTAACGAGACCAAGGCAGTTTGGGCTACATATCAGCTTATTGGAGAAGCTTCTACTTGGTGGGATAATGAGAAAAATGAGAAGAAGCTGTTACCAGGTGGGATTACATGGGAAGTATTTTTGAAACTTTTCAGGAAGAGATGGCTTCCATAGCTGTTCTTTGATAGAAATATGACAGAGTTTCAGAATCTGACACAAGGTGGTTTGACAGTTACTCAGTACTGGGAGAGATTCCTTAATTTCTTGAAGTACATACCACAGTATTAGATGGATGAGTGGTTCCGTATTCATAAATTCATCCTAGGATTGAGGCCACAAATAGGAGCTGACGTGGAAATTCATAATCCATTGACTATGGATGAGGTCTTTGAGAAGGCCATAAAAAAGGAACAGAAGTTGCAATAGGTAGCAAACTACAAAAATAATGCGAATTCTAAACCTGGATTTGGAAACAAGAAGTTCCAAAACAATAATAACCAGAAGGGTAACAACAATCAGAAGATAAGCAATCTAAAGAGAGGAACAAACTCTCGAGAAAAAGGAGAAGTAAACTATGGTGGAAATAAGAAAGTGAATAATAATAACACCAACTTCTCTAATACCAGGAACAGGACAGGTGGTCACCCGGGGCCACGAGGTGGATGTTACAATTATGGAGGAGATCACTATGCCTCCACTTTCCCATAGTGTATAGGAGGTCAGTGAGGAGGAAATGATCTGTGAGCACCACAACACCAGATTCATGCAGTGGTTGACAACCGTCAAGCAGATTTTAAAGCTTCACCTATTCAGATGATAGGTAAGCTTTTTGGTCAATCAGTTTCCATTTTGATAGATATAGGAGCTATTGAATGCTTTATTGATCCTAAAGTAGTTGCTAAGTTACCTATTAGACTTGGTTATATGTCACATGCATGGATGGTTCAATATGGAAACTGAGCAGAGAAGAGGTAGATTCATATCTATCTTGCAGCGACTTGGAGCCACCTAATTTCCAAACCCCAGTTAACCTATATGCAGCACCATTGGGTTCATATGATGTGATCCTAGGGATCAATTATTTAATTGAGCACAAAGCTATAGTGAACTGTGAGGATAAGATCGTGAGTTGTCTTGATGATTTTGGACATCTAGTTGACATTTTTGGATCTCAAGAGCCTCTTGAGTTGAGAAATATCTCAAGCATGTAGCTAAAGAAAGCACATAGGAAAGGATGTTCCATATATGCTATATTGGTGAGTGACTTGGATAATGTCTAGCAAAGTCCAGAGGACTACCCAGTTCTCAAGCAGTACTTGGATATCTTTCCTGAAGAACTTACTGAGTTACCACCGAAGAGAGAATTTGATTTCTCAATTGAAATTTTACCTAGAACTGAGTATCAATCCAAGGCTCCATACAGAATGACTAATACTGAGTTATATGAGCTGAAGGTTCAATTGTAGGAGTTACTGAAGCAGGGATTTATTAGACCAAGTGTATCCCCATGGGGTACACCGATAATCTTCGTAAAGAAGAAGGATGGGAAATTGAGATTGTGTATTGATTACAGAATGTTGAACAAGGTTACCATTAAGAATAGGTATCCTTTACCTAGGATAGATGAGTTATTTGATCAGATGAAAGGGGCCACAGTGGTTTCTAAGATTGATCTTAGATCAAGATACCACCAACTAAGGATTAAGGAGGAGGATATTCCAAAGACAACATTCCAAACTTGGTATGGACATTACGAGTTCACAGTGATACCTTTTGGTCTAATGAATGCCCCAATGACATTCATGAATCTTATTGAAATCATCTTTAGAGATTGTTTACATGATTTTATGCTTATATTCATAGATGATATTTTGATTTACTCCAAGAGAGAAGAGGAGCATGAGAAGCACTTGAGGATAGTTTTGCAATGAGTAAGAGATTGAAAGCTTTTTGGTAAGTTTTCAAAGTGTACTTTCTTTCATAAGAAGGTTCACTACTTGGGTCATGTCATATTTGTTGAGGGAATCTCAGTTGATCCTGCGAAGATAGAAGCAATTGTGGAATGGACAACACCATAGAGTGTTACTGAAGTTCGTAGTTACATGGGGCTTTCAGGGTATTATAGGAAATATGTGGAAGGATTTTCTAGGATAGCAGCACCTATTACTTCTCTTCAGAAGAAGGGAAGGAAATTTGAGTGGACTGAGTAGTGCGAGGAGGCATTCCAATTTCTTAAAAAAAAGTTGACATCGACACTAGTTTTGACTATATGAGATCCTAATGGGCACTTCATCGTGATTACAGATGCTTAGGTGAAGGTGTAGGATCTGTGTTGATGCAGGAAGGGAAAGTGGTTGCATATGAGTCCAGAAAACTGAAACAATATGAATTGAATTATGTGCCACATGATCTTGAGGTTGCAGCTATTGTTCATGCATTACAGATGTGGAGACATTATCTCCTAGGGAAACTATTTGAACTTAAGATAGATAATTTAGGACTTAAGTACATCTTTACACAACCTAACCTCAATGCGAGACATAGGAGGTGGCTTGAGTTCCTAAGTGAGTATGATTTTGGTATTGAGTATATCAAGGGAATGGAAAATAGAGTTGTTGATGCTCTTAGTAGGAGAAGACATATCTCTGCTATGCTGACCACAAGGTCAAATTTGAGACAACAAGTGTTGCATCATCTTTAAGCAGATGAGCATTATGAGAGGGTCAAGCAAGCCTTAGAGGTAGATCCTCTAGATCAAAGATTTGATGGATATGTGATGGAGTATGATGGTATTTTGAGATATCAGGGAAGGATGTATATCCCTAAGGGTGGAGACTTGCAGAGGTTGATTCTAGAGGAAGTACATGATGCACCTTACTCAGGGCATCCAGGAGTTACGAAGATGGTAGCAGAGTTGAAGACTTTGTATTTTTGGCCTAAGCTCAAGAAATATCTTATGGAGTATGTAGCAAGATGTTTGGAATGCCAACGAGTCAAGGCTGAGCATGTGCATCCAACAGGACTTTTGTATCCCCATGATATACCTGACTATAAGTGGAAAGTAATCAGTATGGGTTTTATCCAAGGATTACCTTTCAGTAGTAATAGGCATGACACCATCTTAGTAGTCATTGATAAGCTAACGAAGGTTTCACATTTCATACCTGGGAATCTGAAAGATGTATCATTGACACTTGCGAAGAAATTTGTGCAAGAGATATTCTGATTGCATGGTGTACCAGATACCATTATATCAGATAGGGATACCAAGATGACATCTAGGTTTTGGACAACACTGAATGCAGCTTTAGGAACTAAATTGAATTTTAGTTTTGCATATCACCCACAAACTGATGGCCAAATAGAAAGGGTCAATTAGGTTGTTGAGGATCTATTGAGGATGTACTACATGGATCAACAGTACAAGTGGGAGAAATATTTTCCATTGGTTGAGTTTTCTTACAACAACTCATTCCATGCATCTTTGGGTATGGCACCTTTTGAGGCACTTTATGGACAGAAATGTTGCACACCCATTAGTTGGGATAGGATGGAAGATAGGATCATCATTGGTCTAGATATGCTCAAGGAAATGGATGAGAAAATGAAGTTGATCAAGAGTAGGTTGAAGGAGGCATCCGATAGACAGAAGAGCTATGATGATAGAAACAAGACTTTCAGACAGTTTGTTGTGGGAGATAAATTCTTTTTGAGGGTTAAGCCTCATAAAAGCTCTATCTCATTTGGGAAATCATCAAAGTTGGCTCTGAGATTTGTGGGACCCTTTGATGTACTGGAAGTCATTAATCCAGTTTCTTATAGACTAGCGTTACCACATGCTCTAGCTCGACTCCATAATGTATTCCATGTTTCTTTATTGAAACCATACCATCCTAATGCATCTCATATACTTGATTGGCATTCATTACAGGTACAAGATCCAAGGGTGGTCCTAGTGGAACCCATCCAAATCCTAGATAGATATAGCATTAATTTGCGTAACAGGGATAGTACTCAGTACAAGGTTCAGTGGGACCAGTATACTGAGGATAGTGCTACATTGGAGGATTCTGAGATGATTGACCATCATTTTCCTCATTTGCTTTCTTAGATTAGTATTTGCTTAATGCATGAGATACTTGATACTCTGGTTTTTGATTCACATGTTGTGAACTTGGATAGCATGGATGCTACAATGAATTTTTTATGCTTATGTTTTGATGACTATGATGTTAGTTATTATTTCATTATGATTGAGATACTATGTTTTACTGATTGAGATACTATGCTTATTGATTGATTAATAAGACATCGAGACGATGTCTCTTCGAAGAGGGGAAGGATGTCACGTACTGATTTTTATCAATTATTTAATTGCAAATATAAATCATGAGATTTGCATGTTTATGTTAGATGATTATAAAAATTGAAATTGAAATTTAAATGCAAAAGAAATGATTTGAATTCATTATTTATGAAATTCGAGGTCTGTCATTGCTGATGAAAATTTGAGTGCAAGTGAACGCAGGAACAGGTGAACAAGAATGAAGGTGAGAACATTGATCAGGTAGAGTCATTTTAGCCATTAGACGTTAATAAGGATGATGGAATCTCACACACCACTTAGTTATTATTAATGTGTTTTCGTGATGATTATTATTTGGATATTTTTAATAAGTTTATTTGATTGCTCAAATTTATGTGAAAATGAATATGTTTGTTTTGAAATGGAAAGATTGATTATTTGCAAAAAGTTTAGTCAATTTGAGTATATTATGTTATTATGTGGAAAAACAGATTTACAATGAAAGTAGAAATATATATGTTTAAATAATTATATATTAAATTTAGTATTTAATGGAAATTATAAATAAACGAAATATGTTTTAGAATGGATTAAATTGAAAATAGTAGTAAATTTGTTAATTGTTAGTCATAATTAAACAAGAATTTAATAGGCAGTAAATTATGGAGAAAAAGAGGATCGAACTTTCCAAAAATATCAACATGCAAGCAGAGAATGGAGGAGGAGAATTAAAACAGCAGCAAAAAAAAGGAGTTAAGGGAGAGAATTTAGGATCCACATTGGTTATCCATCTTACACATGATAAAGAGAATTGAAAAAAAAAAAAAATCTTCTAAACAACACATGCGCATATGAGAAAGAGAGAAAATCCGTTTGAAGAGGAAAAAGAGAGTTTTTTTTTGATTTAAAATGCTACAAAACTCATGTGCAAGTATGAGAGAGGGATTTTTGGAAGGATAAAAAGGATATCAACATAACTCTCAAGCATGTGGGAGAAGAGGAGGGAAGGCGCATGGGAAGGAAGAGAGACACGAGTGGATGGAAAAGAAGGTGCGACCAGCATAGGAGGAGGGGAATTCAGAGAAAGAGGAGAATTCTTCCCTCATGCGCGATAGGGAGTAGAGAGGCATGATAGGAAGAGAGGGAGAGGAGAAAACCAGAGGAAGGGGTGAGAAACACAAGGAATGAGAAAAGATTACACAACAAATAGGGAAGAGAGTTTTTGATAGGGGAAAATATATAGAGAGGAAGACATAGATTTAAAGACAGTCAACGCATAAAGGAGGACTATCGACATTGTAGAAAAAGAGAAAGACAGTTAGAGCACAGAGAGTAGCTACAAGAAATATATCACGAAAAGAATAGAAGATCAAGATTCATCTCCAGATTTAGGAAAATACACAACTACAGGAGATTGACAGGTAGATTCAAGTAAAGCATTATTAAACAAATTCATAGTCAATTAATATCTAAGTTCAACTCTTATTCTTTTATTCTTTTATTTTAACTATTGAAAACATATTACTGTTTTTATCAAAAGCAAAGAAAGTTTATACACCAGACTGTATCTTCATGAAGATAAAGAATGAACTTGAACAAAAAACAATTAAGAGACAACAAATTTCTCTATCTAGAGAATTATGTTTTAATATATAAAAATATTCTCACAGGAAACTATATGTTTTTAGATTCAGAATACCTCCAAAAGAAAACTATATTCGTTAAACTATACAGACAGAAAATTGGAAATTGCAAGAAAAGAACATGAAGTTATTAAAATATCAAAGATTAAAATTATTGAATGTTTTCTAGAATAAAAAGATAAAAATATTTTTGTGTATTTAAATATGCTTGAAAAGTAAAAGTGGATTTTGATAATTCTCAAGGAATGATTCTAAAATAGTTTACGAAACATAAGTAAATGTGAGGTGTTTATGTTTTTTACAAAAGATAATATTTAAAAGGAAGTATGAAAAATAGAAAAGAAAGAAAGTAAAATTAAAAATATAAATTACTTTGAAATGAAATGAATTAGAAAAGGATTATTTTGAAGTTTGGATGAATTTTAATGTAAATGAACTAAAAGAAGGTGTGTTCTTTTATTTAATTTGAAAAGAACATAATGTTATTTACGATGTAAATTTGTGAGATTATTGTATTAAAACTATGTATGCTTGATAATTATATGTGCATGACATGTGTTGGGAAAGATAATTTATTTATTTTGAATGGAACCATTCATGCTTGATAATTGAATGTGCATGTCATGTGTTTGGAAAGTTACCTTCCGGGATGGGTGTCGAATATGGGTTTATAGAAAGCGTAGTTTTTCTTTTCCAAAACTACTATTATTTGTCGTGCATGACATTTTACTTGTCCAATGTTTTCCAAGGGTTTTGGAAATTTTGATCATATCACTGAGTTTAGACCCTTTCAGAGGGCTTGCATGCAAAATTTGAGTGAATTCTGACAGCTTTCTATTTTTAGCAGGTCCACTTTTGGTAGGCATGGTGTCACCGGAACAACTCCAACACTTCAGCTTTTAGGACAAAGCAACATGCAATGAGAACGACATCAAACGAAGGTCTACAAAAGAACATGCAATGAAATTAGGGTTTCCTACTTTCGTGCCTAAAATGAATTGAAAAACCTGAGAAAAACTGAAAACCAATGTAACCCACTGTGATCAGAGTCCTTCAAGGAATCTACTAGTAAAATTTGAGTGCATTCCACATACTTACTATTTATAGTAAGTTACTTCCATAATAGGGCTAAAAATAGCAAGTGAACACACAAGGTAGGTGTAAACAGGTCAGTCAATCCATGAGGACCCCATTGAAACAATATCAAGTATTGAGGAAGTTGAGAATTCATGAAAATCACCAAAGATTTAGAGGTTACTATAAATAGAAAGTGAGGGAAGGTAGGACAAAAAATTGGCTAAGTATTCAGAATCCCCTTCTATACATGAGAATACATTTTGGCTATATTTGGAATGAAGGTCTTCACAAAAGTGGCTAAGGCATTGAAGTCAAAGCTAGACCCATCAAGGTGCCTAAGAATGAAGGGAATGGAGGTCAAAATTTGCTAAGGCATGGAAACTCAAACCAACACCTCCCTTATGTGCCCACAAGGAAGCTTGGTGATTGAAAATTTTCTAAGGCATGGAAACTTGAAGTGAGCCCTCCCAAATGCGCCCAAGGAAGAATGAAAGGAGATGATGTCAAAAAATTTCTAAGACAAGAAACAAAGATTCAAAGAGGTCATATGCGCCCACAAGGAAGCTTGGTGATCGAAAATTTTCTAAGGCACGAAATCAAGGAGCATGACCCCTCAAATGCACCCAAGAGATAAAAGGGTCAAAATTCCTCTAAGGCATGAAAACATGAAGTGAGACTCCTTAGTGTGCCCATGATGAAGTTTCTAAGGAATTGGAATCCATAACACAACCCCTCTAATGCGCCCATGAAGTGAGTTCATTGAAAATTTTCTAAGGAAAATTAAAACAACAAGGGGTCAAATGCGCTCTTGAGGGAGAAGAGGTAAGAAAATTGGCTAAGTCAGAGAAAATGAAAGCTCAAGCCTCCAAATGCGCCCACAATGGAGTAAGTTGTTGAAATTTGCCTAGGTATGATACCTGAAATGTGCCCTAAGGAGAATTATAGAGGAAATTTTTTCTAAATCATGAAAATGGAAGTGGACCCCTCCAAATGCGCCCTAGAAGAATATGTTGGAGGAGTTAGGCGCTTGATGAATTTCTAAGGATTATAAAATGAAATCACCACCTCCATAATGCACCCATCATGGAAATGAGTTGATTTATAAAAGAAGATAAAAGCTTTCTAAGGCATTTAATAAAAATAAATAAAGACTCTAAGTACGCCTATATCGAAGGGGGGATAAAATTTTAAATGTTGGAGATAATAAAGTAATTAGATATTTTTCCCCATAAAAATTTAGAGATAACAATGTGTTGCAAGTGGTTAAAAAGGAAAAATTCAAATTTTGAAAGAGGAAGGAATCTTCAATTATGGAAAATTCTATGGTGCCTGGGTGACAACTCACCCATCATTTCACCAAAGTTAGAAAATTACTAAGTAGTGGGAGTGGAGATTTAATGAAGTTGCCAAAATAAACTCCCTCATGAATTAGCAAGATTCTTTGGCACAATTATTTAAACAATGAAGTTTTCATTTCTTCTCACCATTTGCACGTGCAAAAAGTGCCAGAAGTTATATTGAGCTGAAAGTGTCGAGATTTGGAGTTATAAATTTTTTGGTTTGGAGTTAGAAGTTTTAATGCCGAAGGCTCCTATTTTCAAAGTTAACTCCATATTTTGGCCATCTCGAGGTGATTTTTTTTTTCTAAGTCTAAATTTTAACGTCTATATTTTATTTTGTAGGATGGTTGAAGTAGAAAAAAGAGATGTTGCAGGGGTGAACAAGGTTGTAGGCAAGGATGAAAATGTTGAAGCAAGCAAGGCTAATGTGTCTAGGCAGGCAATAATAAAGAAACTCAGCAAGCCATTTCTTCCTGAATCAAAGTTTACTTCAAAGCTGGGAGGGTTGATTGATACCAACCTCGGTTCATTTAACTTGGGAGCACTTAGGGGATGAATGTATGGACTAGGAGACCACTCTCCATCAATCATTATGTGACATATTATTAAAAGTGGAATTTATGCAGTTATTAGTTTTCCACCAGTAATTCAGTATCCATAATTAATCATGGAGTGTGCCAACTATTATAGGCCAGAGTGAAGGATGATTGTTTCTCCTAATGGAAAATTATTTGCCAACCTCATGCCTGATGCCATTGGAGAGACATTTGGAATTCCCACTTCTGATAGGATGGTGTACAAAACAAAGGAAAGAGCTGAAAGGATGTACGAATCCACTTTTGAAAGATGCACCGGGATGATAAATTCAGTTTGGATGCAGAAATCCAGGCCTCCTCACACCAAGCTGCCTTAGAAGATTATATCAGATGATGTGAAGAAAGAGTAATACAACTTGATAATGATGCTCAACCGAGTAAATGGAAGCTCTCAATCATTCATATTTGAGCCATGGATGTTTTATTACATCGGGATTGTAATGGAGGGGAAAGAATGTGTTGACTAGGCAAGGATGATAAGTGACAATTTGGATGAGTAGTTCAGGAACCTGAGGAGAATGAAAATGTTCTACATGAGCTCATATGTTATATATATGCTGGCTCAGATGACTAAGTGTAGAGGGATAACTTATAAAGAGCCAATTGGGTGTGGTCCTGAACAATTTAAAATCTATGAGGTTTGCCCACAATTGCACTTAAGCAGCATCACCAACTAAAAAAGGGTGAATGACGCCTTTACGATGCATATAACAAGGAATCTTCAGTGGAGAACTTTGCAAAGAATTTCAAAAGAGGCCTAGGATCTGATCGAAGAGTACGGATATTGGTTTATCCAATTTCTGAAGTTCACCTATATTAGGATGTAGGGGTTCACATTGTATCCATATAGATTACCGAGGTACCCCACTGACAAAATGCTTATGTTAGAAGTATCTAGGTAGCTCATTGCCAATGAAAAAATTTAGAAGAAGAAGAAGAAAGGAGGATTAGACTTTCTGATTACCATGGGAAATTCAAATGAAGTTTGTACTTCATTACATGCAACTAGAGAAGCTGATGATGAGTTGTAGTTCTTTCACCTCACATCCCACACCAAAAGGAAAAATGTTGATCCCTACAATAACATCAGAATAGTGCAAAGTGTGGAGTATAGGCACAAGGCTCATATTGAGGACTTCTAGGCTAATGCAGTAGATGACGTTGAAGTCAGGAGAAGAATGTGTACCAGACTACCCCTGAAGATGATTAGAGAATGTGAAATTATTCTAGTTCCAGATCAAGTAGATGAGGACGTGAATATCATGCAGCTAGACTATGAGTCAGTGAGAAACACACCAGTCCCACTACCTGATTGGTCAGAACCGAAGATCATAGACTTGGACACGTTATGCATACTGGTTTTGACATTCAAGAGGAACTGGGTGGAGAGGCATGTGAATAGGATCAAAATAAAATTAGTTGCTCTCACTTACAATATCATGGGTGACCAAAGGTAGCCATTAGCAAGGAAAATAAAATAGGTTGCCCAAGCTTCAGAGCCACGAAGAGAAGTACAAGTTCAGTTAGTGCCTTAGAGGATGGTGGAAACATCACCTATACCATCACAAACTCACTCTTCGAGTGTGAAGGAGCTTTCACGGTTTGGGGATCAAATAAATAAATCCAACAAAGAGAAAGAGGTAAAACAACCACCACTCAGGGAGCCGGATAGCTTGAGTGTCAATGCTCCTAGAAGAGAAAGTCAGCAAGAGGAGGAAGAGGAGACGACAATAGAAACTCACTTCCAACAAATGATTGAAACAACAATAGAAGATGAGAATACCATAGGGAAAGAGGCTCAAGGTTCAATGGAAGATAGTCAGTAGATGGAGACTGATGAGCCTCAACAAAATGTTGTTAGAGAATAAATACACGAAGAGGAAGCAACTAAGGAGCAGCCCCTCATTGTTTGTAATCCACAACAAGCAGTGCCCGATTGGCTCATGAAGAGGATGAGAAAAGATCCCGAGGATGGCATTGACCCGACGATCGATATGGATGAATTCCTAAGAAAAATCAATGGGTCACCAAAAAAGAAGAGAGCCAAAAAATATTCAAAGATAGCAACAGATAAGTTCAATTCTCGCACACTTCATCTAGTTGTTCCTAGAGAAGAGTGCGATCAAGATGAGGAGATGCTAAAAAATTATGTGATTACTACTATTGAGCCAGGCCGGCCCACTTGAGCTCAGATAATTAAAGAATGTGACAACTCCTATCAAGATTTGAAGGACAGATTGATCCATACAAAGGGAAAATAGAAAAAGTTGAAGAAGGAGCATAGGACATTGATCAAATATGTGCAACACTTAGCTCATCCATGTGGGCAGGAGAATCAAATAGTCGATCTTCCAGCAGAGCTTCTGAGAGAATCAATCACCGGCCTGGAATATTTAAAGAGGATGACTCAAGAAGCAGACAGGTGGGTTGGCAATGTTCACGCGGAGGCAGAGAAATTCATGGATGATCTCACCTACTCTTTCCAACAAGCCTCCAACATTCTTACGTGTATGGAAAACATTGATCAAGCTTGGAGCGAAGCACACATTTATTAAGATAAATTTGTCTCTCGCTTGGCCTCCTTGATGTATATTCCCATGCAAACTCTGGTCGAGGGAGGAGTAATTCAAGAGGGTGATAGGTATGATTTCCCAGGTTGGTATTCTTCAGTGTTCACTGGTCAAGGCTTCTTTGATACAACGCAAGCAAAGTCAGTTAGAGTAAGAAAATTCATGGGAAACATACAGGAAGGAGTCTTAAACACACTTGAAGCTTTATTAGCAAAAAGATTGACTCCAGGAGAGGTGACAATAGATGGCCTAAAGGGCAAGTTGGATCCCTTCTTCTTAGACGCGAGATCATTTGCCCAGGTGGACTTTGAGAATATTTCAACCTACTCCAACATTATTCAAAGTACTCAGGATGCCTTGGAGGCTTGGAGGAAGTCTTGTACTCAATAGACATAGGCAGTCACAGTGCTTGAATTCCAGATCAACCACGTTCCACCCATTTCAGTTTAGGAGGTTGAAGTTGTGTTGGCCAGATTCATAGAATTTGCAGTCAAGGAGAAGAACGATGGGAACGCATTTATGGACAAGAGTCTTCTGGAGGATGGTGGGCACTTATTTCTCATGATGTTCAAAGGGAGAGAGTGGGAATTATGGGCTCATTTATTACTCCACTCCTCCACTTTGTGGCAATTTTTAGGGCAAATCTAGACTAGAGCTTATGTGGCTCAATTTGAGCCCTTCATTGTAATTGAATCTGAGCCATCCTTTGGAATTGGCCAACTACAAAAGGGGCATCCCCCCTCATTTGTGGAATATAGATAGGATCAGAGAATAGAGAGAATAGCATAAGAATAGAGCATAGAGAGATTGATAGGAAGAGGAAGGAAAGTGTTCAAATTGAATGTTTTGTAAGAGATTGTTGTGAACACTCTTATAATAAAAAGATTTATCATTTCCTGTGGTTTCATCTTTTATTATGGGTAGCTAGCAAGATTTCTTCGTCCTTCCAATTCACGTAGAATCTCAAAGTAGAGCTTAGAGTAAAGTAGATATTAATTCATGCATGTAGATAGTTGTGGAATGTGGTGGTAAAATTAAGCAAGCTTCATTAATCCATACCACTAGCAAACCCATTGATGGTGGGTTCTCCTTGTGTGGTCAACTAGAATATTATGTACTTAACTTCGATTATGATTTACATGTTGGTATGTGTTGTTGTGCTGGTATCTTCATGTTAAGTTGTGATTTGAATATCTCAAGTTACTCCTTTGAAGATTGCACCAGTTTTGTGGAAGTTGTCCAAGGTGAGCCAAAGTAGAGCTTGGTTGAAGTTTGCAAGAGTTGATCTCCATGCCCTACTCTTAGATTAGATGATAGCTTTCCTTAGTCCCTACATCTATTTAAATTCAGCATTTTCTAGTTAGTTTAGGCAACCTGAGCTTCATTGATAAATATTCCTAATCTTGAAAGTCCCTTTCGAGTAAGCAATCATGTAAGTCCCCTTGAAATACCAGCAAATCACATCGAGCCAACTGAGTCTACGTCGACTGCATAAAGGAACCTTGGAGTTGAATGCATGATCTTTCACAATCTTAACATGCATGATATTTTGATCAAGAGAGGATAGATTGACCATTGAAAAATTTATTCTATGTTGGTGTGTTCATAAAACACCCATCAACAAGACCCATTCCTTGGTATGAATATAGAATATTGGCCAACAATTTTGAAGCACCTGTGACTGATATCCTCCATTTGTTTGTCAGCTCATGCAATTGACACTATTCCAATAATAGGAAATCAAATACCAACTCAAGCTGATAATACCTAATGTTGTATAAAGATCCTTAGCACAAAATCTAGGCACGCATAATCATCAAAACACATAAAGGATAGTGCTAATAAAAATTATTTAATAGCAGAAGTCAAAGAAGATTAGGATAGAGCATAGTGTCTTTCTTCAAGTAACATGTGTGAGAAACATCTGAATGAAAAATCACAATTATTTTTGAAACAATAAGATTTAAGAAAGGGAATGCATACAGTATATGCCACTATTATTTTAAGTTACCAAATAGGAATTGGCTACCAAAAAATTAGGGCTAGGTATATTCTAGGTACATCCATACAAAAAATATATAAAAATCATGCATGTATATACATATTTACAAAATAAAAACAATTGAATTCAAAATAACATAGATCATTCATAAATTAGGTACATAATACATATCATATCAGTAAATTAGAAGAATATTGCAACCTTAAGTTGTGCATAAAGTTATGGTTAAAATAAATTTAATACTTTCTTTCTTAATATACCATAAAATTGTGGTTTATGTAAATTCAAACATTTTCACCACATCCACTTTGATGTCACCCATTTTCAAAGATTATCTTACAAACAATGGAACAATTCTCCTTTGGTCTTTATGGTCTTATGTTGGCGCTTCCCATTAGTTCTATATAAGTTTATAACTGTTAGTTGTTGCTTAACTGAGATGTGTTGTAGGTAAGGCAGAGAGGACTTTTGTGATAACCCAATAGTCTTGGAACCACACAACAACCAAACTCGCTTACAATACTCTCTTGAATATTTTGTTGTCAAAGATTTATTTGATAGTTTGAATTAGTAATTCCATACAAAATACATCAAAAATGTTCAATACTATCAAGATGTGAAGCCCAATGGTCACATAACTGTTTGTATTCTCCCATCTCTTCATATTTGAAGAGCCTTGTATAAATATGTGGTTGATCATGTACTATAAAATGAGTTGATTGTGATTGATTAATATAGTGATTCCCTGCTTGAGAGTGCACATAGGCTATTTCCGAACCACTATAAATTGTGTGTTCTATTTTGTTCATTATTTTCTATTTTATTCTATTTTTCTGCTCATTTCAATATTTACAATTGGTATCAGAGCCATGGAGAAGTGTTGAGTTGTTGGTTAGAACCAAGGAGCAGAAATGGAAGTTGAAGAAGCCTCTTGGTACTTCCCATATATTTTAATGGGTATAAATAATTTTGTATTTGATGATGATGAGGCTGATTCTATCATTAAAGAATTTCTTGGCAGTTTGGATTTGGCTGAAGAAGAGGGTTTGAAGCAATCATCTGTTGAAAGATAGATTGATTTTTTTATGGAAGATTTCATAGGCATGTTGGAATCTGGTAGTGATAGTAGCAGAGGAGTTGTTGGGGTTCTTGAGTACTAGTTTGAGGATAGGGCACCTCAGATAGATCATTGGGCGACATGAAAAAAGAAAATGTCATTTTCAGAGACTATTGACATTTTTTTATTATGAGGAGTGAGACAATTTGAAGAAGCACGATAAACGTAGAAGAAGGTAGCGATCCAAAAGGAGAAAGAAAGCACGAGAGAAAGAAGGGGCAGAGGAACCAGATGAGAGAAGGTTTGAAAGTGCTTTATAGATTGTTTTGGAGGAGAGTGAATCCCCATGTGATGGGGATGTATCATGGGCTCCAAAAGAAAATATCATGCCCAAGCCCATTTTGGATTTGGAATTGGAAGCTAGAAATGGTGTTGCAATGCTTGATCCAGTTAAGCCTGTTGGGGTAGAGAAGGCCCTACCCGATGGGGAAGATGAACCCAGGGACTTGCTTGCAGGCAACATCATTGGAAAATTTCTTAACCTTTTGGAATCTGATCAGAATTCCAAAGTGGTATATAAGGAACGTCATGAGGAGCCCGAGGAAGAAATGAAGATTGTGAATGCCCTAACAACTGTTGCAGAGGAGGTATTTGTTTGGGAAGAAACAAAAATTTCACCCAAATCTGAGATCCCCCCTATTCCCATGGTGTCTGCCACTGCTGTGGAAACTAAAGAGCCAAAGTCGACCGAGGCGAGTGAAGAAGTGAAGCCTCCCAAATTTGATTTCAGGAAGCATCCAAAATCTAATCTCGAGGAAACAGTATTTTCTCATGGTTTTCCACCAAGTGTTACAGGGGAAGTGATTTTCCATATTTTTGAAAGTGTTATTCTTGAAAATGTCAAGGGACTTATGCATGATGAGATTGTTACTGAGGTGCGAGTACCATCCCTCTAGTATGCTTTTGTTGTATTTTCCATAGAGGAACTCACCCGCTTGGAATTTTAGTTATATGCACAGGATAAAGAAATATTTAAAACAATTCGACTTAGACCTCACATAGATTCTCAGATGCAAGGGAATTTTGGAGAAAATGGAGCATTTCACATTTCAAAATGGCAGAGACAAAGTTTTGGGTGCAGTTCAAAAGCAGATGTCAAGCTTCGACATGATGGTCTTCATACCGAGAAGTGGATTGACTCTGTCAAAGAGGAATCTCTTGAGTTTGATGAATTTGAGAAATACATGAAAGTATTAGACCGTGAGTGGGTTCCCCCTGAAACCAAGACATATTCTCCCATTGAAAATTTACACTAGTGGCTTACGGATGAGAAAGGACACGACCAATTTTTCATTCAGGCAGACACTGAAGTTTATTGGAATGATGCTAGGCAATCAAAGCCTGAATTAGTGTATTTTCATACACATTGGATTGAAAGCTTTGTTCAATGGTCATTGCTTGGAACATACTTGGAAAATCTTCACAGGCAGGGAGCAGCTATATTGTATAGACATAGAAAACTGTATGTTATGGATGTTGTGCAGGGTGAAGAGGGAGGTCTGTGGTGGCTGACAAAGGGTCCTTGGACTGACACTATGTGCAATTGGTCCCTTGATGTTGATTGGATTTATTTTTCCTCTGATTGCGAGCACCTTGGAAGTGGCAGCTTCGCTAGGATAGATGGTTTTGGACTTGAATGCCTTACTCATAATGGTTATGAAGATAGATTAGATGTAATAGGTTATGATGAGGTTGGTGGTGTACGAAATCAATTGGTTTAGATCTGTGAATTCTTTTTTTGTATCAATGGACCTGACATTATGTCAAAGCTAGATGGAGAAAGCCAAAGCAATCTAAGAGAGAGAACAATGGGCAAGTTTGTGCCTGAGAAATTAGTAAGAGGAGATATTGTTATCTTTGATTTGACATGGAGAAGGTTAATCCATTGTGTTCGTGAACAATGCTTGTCAAAGTTGGAAACTTCCAGCCTAGTTGTGATGTGAAAACAAGTGGAAATGTAGGGGATGACAGTGCATGGTTGTGCCGGTTGGACTTCACGGGGGAGACTGTTGGGATGTGAAGCCCAACGGTCACATGACCATCTGTATTCTCCCATCTCTTTGTATTCGAAGAGCCTTGTATAAATTTGTGGTTGATCATGTACTGTAGAATGAGTTTATTGTGATTGATTAATACAGTGATTCCCTTCTTGAGAGTGGATGTAGGCTATTGCCGAACCACTATAAATTGTGTCTTCTATTTTGTTAATTATTTTTTGTTTTATTCTATTTTTCTACTCATTTTAATATTTATAAATACATCAAATACACAAGCAATTCAGTTATCATAGTAGACAAGATGAAAAAGATCTAAAATTTTACATAGAACAAAAATGAATGTGGTTTGAACTACACCTTTTAGGCTAGGTTACAAATTAATAAATATTTTTGTAGGAGCCTATTAGTCCAGCCTGCAAGCCATTTAAGATGATTTTTTATTTACTTAAACACTAAACCAGATAATAGTAATTATATTTTGTTTGAAAGAAAAATTAGTAAATAATTATCTTGTTTTTATTAGTAAAAAAATATATTTTCATTCTAAACCATTAGATATTTAACAATAGCTTATATGGTTTTGGCTCATTGATTGATTTGTGGGAGCAGATAATTTTGAATCTCATGGCAAAGCAATTTCTGGATTTATCCCCTTCCAAATAAATAGAGGAGCTTGTGAGGAAGTTTCATAGCTTTTCAGTAGCAGTTATGTGTCTTCCCCTTCAAATTCCTGGCACATCATTCTACAAAGGACTCAAGGTTACACACACCCAATCGCTTGTACACCACCAATGATGAAATTAAATTGAATTCATTGCCTTGTGATTTTTTATTTGTAATTATTATAGCTTACACTTTTCACAGGAAAGGAAGTATCTACTAAACAAGATATATGAGATTATGGAAGAGAGGAGGAAACATCCTGAAGTAGTTCACAATGACCTATTGGAAAAATTCTTAAAGGAGGATCCTCCTCTTTCTGATGAATTTGTGGTAGAAACTCTTCTCTTCTCTTTGCAAGTCATGAAACTATCTCCCTCTCCATGGAAATGAGCATCATGTTTTTTATAGAGTGTCATCGAGTAGTGAAACAAATCCAAGTGAGTACTATTAGTAACCTTCCATCAGTATTCAAATTTGATAGTAAAGCTACAAATTGTGGCACCATGTAATGTACATATATAGTACAAAATAGATAAAATCAGAATGATTATGAATATTTTAATTTGAAGGGTCTAAATTTGATGGTTGTAATTAAGATTTTAAGAAGACTAGATTACATGAAAGGGAAGTTTTTAGAGAAACTATCAAAATTTGAGTAGGATTATTGCGATTAAGCATTTGGAAGGTAATTTTGAATGAATAACATATAAAATCTTTTTTCATTAACATATAACATAAATTAATTAATATTAAAAAAATTGAAACTTTTGAGAAGATTAGGATGTTGTAGATCAACAACCTGGGAGAAAAAGTTATCTAGCAACTTATTGCTTGGCCAATAGAGAGATGGCAAAGCAAAAAAAATTGTTTGTACCAATTTCTTTTATATTCAGTATGAAGGCCCATAGCAATTCTAATACCACACTACATTGATTTTATTCAAGAGGAAAGTCTTTCAGTATTTGATCAAGAGGATAAAAGCTTCCATTTTTTCCAATCCACATGATGTACACTTAAATTTTATGCATTTCTATGTGAACAAGGAATAAATTTTTATTGTCTTTCCTAACCTCTGCTTGCATTTTAAATTTCATTCCTTTTTCTTTTCTTCTGGGAAAATTTGACATTAATGGGGTATATTTTATGGTTCAATTTCCATGAATAGACCTTGGCACTAAAGAAATGTTTTAGGGAAAAGGACAGGACATGTAGATAATTGATGCTTTGGTTCTTAGTTTAACAGGAAGCATTCTTTGCAATTATTGTGCTTCTATTGTTGACACAATGGATCCATGTTGTCATTCATATTTTTCTATTTAAAATTTGTGATGGCTTATCATATCGGATCATAACTTTGTTATTCATTTTGTTTTGGAGTTTTCTCTTAAGACACCATCCTGTCTACAGGTAGTAAGTTTCGTTAATGATTATGGTGCACATGGATTTTTTAGAATGTTTAGAGTATAGATCTCTCTTGGGGAGAGTATTTTGGCATAAATTTAGTCCTCAATTTCTTATTTTCTCTCGATTAGTACTTAAGGGCTATTTTCGTATGATCCTAAATTGATCAATTTCGGCCTACCCTTGGTCCTCACTCTCGTAGCTTACCTTGATTAGTACTTAAAATTTACTTGGTGATGATCATTAATTGTCACTGTCTTAGAGCGTTTATACTTCAAAATAACACAAAGACAAATCTAAACTTAAAACTGAAATTAATATAAATCTAAAACCTAATGGTTAGGATAATATTTCAGGATTTTTTGAAAATATAGAACTGAATTGAAACAAGAAATTTGAACTGAAAGGATTATCTGATTTGGACGTAGAAGTTTGGAATTACAATCTTATAAAATCTAAAGCAACATAATGTTTGAAATGTGTTAGATAACTGACATGATATAAGAGCTTCATACTTAAAACCACTAAAGATGGGTGAAGTATAATAAAGATGGGTGAAGTATAATAAAATTGGGTGAAGTGATTCCTAATCTTCGTGAAAGCTTTGTCCAAGAGAGCAAGCATACAATTTAAATATTCCAAATTTGTTTATATAGGTCACAATAAATAAAGAGTTTTAATCATTTGTACAATCAGGTGTATTCAATTTCTAGTAAAATATGGTTGTATCTAAGGATGTGGTTTACAACAAATTTTGTTGAAGGTGTATTAAATTTTTTTTTGGTTGTTTTGCTATGTGAATGATATATTTCCATATTCATTTCTACGAGTTTTTCTCCATAAATAAAAGCATTTTGAGTAAAAAAAAAAATTGTGTTTCAAAAGTTTCAATAGAGGCATTGGTAACTATTTAGACATTCATAGAGAATAAAAATGGTGCTGACTTTCTAATATTTCTCTATAAATATTGAAAATAGGGGTGAAACCAGGTACATTGTGAAAAGCTTAACCCATCACTACTAATTGTTTGTGATACATGATATTAAACATTATCTACCCAACCCAAATTGTCTTTTGTTGAGGGCTTGGTAGGGCACACACAGTTCAGCAGAGGTGAAACAATTGAACAAGACTTGCATCAACAATTATTACAAGTTAGTTTAACTTGTCTTTCTTCTCTATGTTATGAACGTAACTTACTTTAGGTTTTTTCATGGCTTTCTGAAACCACATTCTAAATTTCTTTGAGGTGATAACTTCAAGAAATTTGAAAAGTGTTATGATCTACTAGATATAATCATTAATAATTATAAACAATTTTTTTGAGAAATATTGATGTATTCCCATGCTAAATCATAACATCAATAATTTCTATCGGACTCTATCATGATGAATAACTTTGGTTTCATTTAGTGCCATTTAGATATTGTATGCCCAAATTGACACAAACATTGGTAGGGTTAGATAATGTGGCCAACTTGGCTAACAAAACTTGACAAGTTCTATAAATATGGACTAGGGACAAGATCATTTAGCAACCATATTTCACTTGTCTACCTTCTTGTAAACAACATCACTCAGAAATGTGTAGAATGGCTTCTCTTTTGGTCATTGGTTTTTACAATTTACAATAACCATGATGAGTCTTCTTTATGAACTTAGTTTCATTTGAATTGAGGTCACTAGATTCAACCATTGTCATGCAAATATTTGAAAACTGTTGAATTTAAAAATCATTGATGATTTAGTGTACATGTTCGTGCCTTTTCCTCTGGCGTAAACATACTTAAACATTCCCCTAGATAATTACTATGGTATTTTATTTTTAAAAGGAAGAAAATCCTCTCTAGGATGTTTAATAATTGAGATGGGTCTGTTTAGCAACAATAAGAAGTTGGATCCCAATAATCATAGTTCTAGCCTTTCAGGAGTATAGGAAAATAGTATTTTCAGACAATATATGAGGATTGAAGTCTTTTTTTAGAATAGAATCAATGCTCATTTGTTGAAGTGGTTTTTTATTTAATTTTTCCAATTGGAGAAGGATAAACCCTCTTAGCACAAGAAAGGATAATTCTTTGGTTCTAGGAAGGATGGCAGGAATGCAAAAACAAGTACAGTGAAAAAATCAAAGAGGTGGTTGACCTTCTTCCAAAGTTTAATGTGTGCCTACTTCCTAGATATTAGTTGAATTTTTCTCTTTCCCTGCATATGCAAAGATCATATACCCTAATTAACCGCAGGTTGAATAATCTATGACCCTCTTCAGATCGTATGCACAAGAGTTACTTTTTCCCTCTATTTTTCCTCAGTTTTTAGTCAGAGTAGTATTCTTGTAGTTGGAATGATATCTCATTTGAACATAGTCTAGATTCAATACATTGATGGTATATTGTACCTTTTTAAGATGATATTATCATATGGTAAATTTGTGAGAAGATTAAACTATTAAAGCCAATGTGTAGATGCTTTTAAGTATTAACAATCTAATATTATATTGCAAATAGGATTATAACATATAAATTTTTTTCAAACATCATTTTAAATTTTTGATGGCATTCATCAACTATAAAAATTAGATCTACTCTGCACTCCACTTAAACATCAAATGATTTAATAGTTAAATAGAATATTAAATTTAAGAATAGTAGATTTTCCTCTTATTAATAGTAACCTGATATTTTGTTTTGTAGATATCTACAACTGTTGCTTGTGATAATATAAAATTATGAGAAGCCAGGTAGGGTTCTATTTCTAAATTACCCTAATTGCAATAACCAAACAGACATGAACACCGAGTTGCTCCATTTGATGCCCATGGTGCTTTGGAAATCATTGTTTTGGCACATCTTATCATTGTCATGACATTTTTGTATCCATAATCACTTTATCATGTAATCACTTGGATTTGCATTATTATAACAGTTAACTATAATAGTGTTTCCAACTCTTTCATATCACTGTTATCAAGCTTAGTGTTGTTAATTGAAAAACACTATTATTAGGCTTCAATAGCCATTATCCCTTTGTGACATAAATGCCACTATTTTTGGACCCTCCATTGTGTTAATATTACATGTTAAGATGATCTCCATCCTTTATGACAGTGATCCTGATGTTGCATATCACTGTTCTTGCTTTCCATTGCTTCATTGTTGTTACAATCTTGTGCTTTCACTAATATAATGATAATTCTCTTTGACATTCAATGAATCTCATTGAATTTGACCCCTTTTCACTTTGTTCCATGGTATTTTACATCTTCTTGTGCATGATATTAGGTCACATGACATTCATAACAACTGCTATTATCTCCTTCATTTTTCTATGATCCTCTAACACTCATATGCTTTGATATAACAATGATCATTTGAAACTATTTTCCCTCTATATATTGTCTTTCATTCCTATCCCTGCATGTCTTGGACTACTGTTCGTGTGATAGCACCTCTCGAGGAGTTCATGGGCCTTTAATAAATCACAAACTTTAATGGTGCACACCTTTTTTCATAATCTTATCATCATGTTTTTTGATTTCTCCAACACCAAGTCCACGCTATTTTTGATCAAATCTTCAATATTTAGATAACTTTGTTACTAGAATGTCTTTTTATAGTTTTTTTGAGTGTTTAGGGTGTGGGTGGGGTCAATTAGATTTTAAGGTTAGGGTTAGTGGTTCATAGTTTCAAAAACAACCTTTACTTTAAATAATAAATTTCCTTTTGATGTTTCAAGTGTGGGAGAAGGTTGATAGGTTTGGGGGTGTTTGAGAGACTAGAATAGGTTTCCAAATGGTACCAAGGATGTCTTGATGCGCCCTCAATGTCCCCATCAAGGGGGATGCCCCAAAAACATCACTTATTTGAGGGAAACATCCTAGGGATGTCTCCTCCTTGTTGGTGGTGATGAGGGGTGGCAAGGGAATATCCCCATGGCATATTGTTGTCCCATGAAGGTCATTTTCCTAGAAATGGCCTTTCTTTTGGGATGGGATGTGTTTTGATGGAATAATGGATTAGATAGTTGCACATCTCATCACTAACAAGGGTATATATTAACATTTTTAAGAGATCTTCTCATTTTCTCTCCTCATTCCACCTTTGAAGTTGGAATACAACAGATTTGCAGCCCAAGGTTTCTTTCTTCCTCAAGAAAGATGCATTGTTTGATACCAAGAGACCTAATTTAACACTTGTTATGAGACCATTTGTGCCTACTTTATCTCTTCTATGCAGAGGCATTAATCTTACAGGGATATCAATAGGCTATTTTGTTTTGGGAGGCTTGTTTTCTTGATGAGGGAAATCTTTTGTAAATGGGCACCTATCATGGCTACACATTTGCTGAGACTCATTTTTCACCCACCAAAGTTGTGCTCAAGGTGGGTGTTGCTAAAGGTGTTTTTTGCATTTTCTGAGGTTGTTATGTATTTCCTTACACCTTGGTTTTGCTTGCTTTGGCTTGTTTTGGAGTGAGTCTTGGGAGATTAGTTGTTGACATCTTGTATGGGAGTTACACTTTCAATTTTTATTTTTTTTGCCACCTCTTCCCTCTCACATATCTTATATATGTACTCACTTGCATTTATTGTATAGTGTTGGCATAGTGTAGGTATCATGAATTTATGCATGTTTTTTTGCATTTATTGTATTGAATAATATTGTTTTATCTATCATCTTGGTCTTGAAACATTAGGTGTTGGTTGATTTAGTTTTTAATAGGGGTATGATTCAAATTGAACATCAACATTGAGTGTTGTTTGTTCCCATTGCAGCAATTTATTTTCTTTTCTTTGGAATAAAATTAGTAAATGATAGTGGCTAGAATTAAGGTTCATTATTGATAGCTAATTGACATGATTGGAATTAGGGCCAAAGGTATATAAGTTTAAGTTCTCCTAACAAAATGTTGCACTAACCTGATTGCAATGCATTTTTAATTTGGCATCAATTTCAATTCTGAAGTTTTCTAATTTGGCTTATCTTCCCAGTCTTTAGTTGCTTTGAACATTGTCACATTTGTATAAGATTTTATCAAAATATGGGGGATTAAATAGTTCCATTTTGTGTTTGTTTAAAATAACATGATAATTTGATGAGATGTTTCCACTTTGCAAACTCTTCCCCATTTATGTTTTTGTGTTCTCTTTTGATATAATGTTGTTTTCTTTAAAATAAGGTACTTTCAAGATATATGAGGTTATAGTTGTAGATTTCACCTGAAATTCCAAATTGTACAACATTGTTGCTATAGTTATTCATATCATACTTTCTTTAGACTACAAGAACTTGGTGAAATAAATGGTGGATTTTATGCTTTTATTTATAGGATTAAAGCCTTTAAAGTTTTGATAAGGAGAATCTGATAATATTATCTTGTAAGCAACATGTTTTAATTCTAGTTGTATGCTTAATGAAATTTGGTCTTTGCTCAAAAGGTTTTAGGGTCATATTCAACATGACACCTTTTGACACTAGCAAGTCTTTGGCTGGAGAGCCAACTAATCACACAAAATACATTGAATATTGGTCATTTCTATTGCAGCAATTTATTTTTTATTCTTTTATTTTCTTTGGAATAAATGGCAGTGGCTAGGTTGTGAGGTTCATGATTGATATCTAATTAGCTATATGACAATAGGGCCAATGATATATAAGTTAAAGTCCTCTTATGAAACTATCACAGAAAATCTGATTGCAATGAATCTCTATTTAGAATTAGTTTGAATTCTAAAGTTTTTAAATTTGGCTTGTCTTTGCAGTCTTTAGTCACTTTGAGCATTGTCATATATGCATGATATTTTAACGAATTAAGGGATTAATTAGTCCTATCCTATTTTAATGTAAACACAAATGATAATTTGATTGAAATGTTTGCAAACACTTCTCACTTACTCATTTTGTGTTCCCTTTCTATCTTATGGCGTTTTCTTTAAAATTAATTACTTAAAGTTATTTCTGGTTATATTTGTAGATTCCATTGATTTTCCAAACTAGTGCAGATTTGTCGCTACATTGAAGTATATCAAATTTGATTTATGCTGCAAGAACTTGGTGCTATAAATAGTGGTTTTTTTTCTTTCGGTTATAGGCTTCAAGTCCTCAATGTTTTAGAAAGAATAATCACATAATTTATATGATCTTTTAAGCAGCATAACTTAGTTCTAGTTCTTATGCTTGATGAACTTTGGTCTCAACTCAAAAAGATTTAATTGTATTCTTAAACATGAACAAGCAATTGCAATTGTAGAATTAGGTGTAGGCACAACTTTAGAAGGGTGATTCACTTTTGGGCTCTAGCAAAGTCATCTGCTGGAGAATTCACTGATCACATGGATATATTGAATGCTAGCTTTTTGTATTACTGCATTTTTTTTTCATTTCTTTGGAATGAATGGCATCTTAAGGTTCAGGACTAATAGCTGATTAACATTTATAACAGTAGGCCAAAGGCTATATAAGTCGAAGTTCTCGTAACAAACCATTGCACCTTGATTGCATTGCATTTTCAGTTGGACATCTGTTTCATTTCTGAAATTTTTTAGTATAATTCTTTGCAGTCTTTAGTCACTTTAAGTGTCTTCACATTTGCATGGGATTTTAGTGAATTAAGGAATTAATCAGATCTTTTCTCTAGTGATGTTAACTAACATGATAATTTGATTGAGATATTAGGGGACACTTTCTTTATTATTAGTTTTGTGTTCTCTTTTGATATTATGGTGTTTTCTTTAAAATAAAATAATTTCAAGTTATTAAAGATTATATTGTTGATTCCCTTGAAATTCCAAATCTTGTGCAGTGTTGTCGCTACATTGAAGCATATCAAATGGACAAAAACTCCGCAACTTGGAACAACTGCTCATATCCCAAAGTGCAGATGAGAAAATGGTTGAGAGGGTTGAAAATGTAAGAGAATGGAGAACACAATTGACTGTGAGTAGCTTCTTTTTGAATTTATTTTACAAAGTGTCAAAGAAGCAAACATGCTTCTTTGAGTGTTGATAGGTGAAAGTGCTTGTATTGTAGATTTACAAACTATATACATAACAATGATTCTCTCTTAGAGCTTCTACCTATGAGGAAACAAATGTAGGGAATTATGAGTTGGTGTGCTGCTCCACAAATTAATTACTTAGTAACAAGCTATGCCTAAAAATACGTGTAATTATGTTAGAAAGAGCTAATAACAGTTACTTGTTTGCTTTTGGGAATAATAAGATAAATATATTTTGTTTCAACTATTCAATCAAATTCCTGAAGTTAGTTTATGAAGTTTATTGCCTCTCTAGAGGTTGACAACTACATAAATTTAGGAAAAAAAAGGTGAAAAGTACAAGAATGTTGTATTATGATCTTTGGGGATTTACGGGTGTAGGTAGCTGTTTCAGTTTTAGTCAAATTATAAATCTTGATGGGCTTTAAAATTATAATTCTATACTGCATAGATCAGTGCTGAGAAAAATAAGATAAAAAATTTATGCTTTTGTGAAATTTCATGGAAGCAAAATGCATAATCTTTGAAAATGCAGAAACCACCAACAAGAAATTGCAGGCTTCTGGCCTGTCTTCCATAGGCATGATATCAAAAAAACTCTTAACAAACAGTAACATCATTTATTCCCATTTTCTTTCAATTTGTTATCTAGCCTAAAACTACTATGCATCTCTATATTTCCATTGATTACAACCATTAATTTGGTGGACGTTGTTTGTAATTCGAAATTTTTACCCATGGATCCTCCTTGTGGGCACTAGAACACCTGCAAAGGCAACCAAGAATTATAGTTTCATAAATAGTTGGAAGAGGCTAAAAAAATATAGAATTATATTGCAAAAAGTATGCATATAGGGACAATGACTTGCCTTTGGAAGATAGCTTGGCCGTAAATGGAAGATGATGGGAATGTACACATTAGAACTTCAGGTTTGACCAATCAACTATGATTAACAAAGCTGTGAATTTTTGAGCTTGAAGTTTTTTCTTTTTTGAGATGATTGGCCAGGATACGGGAGTCTAGTTCTGTCCAATTCAATTTTTTAATTTTCTCATGCTTCTGTATCTAAAGTTCATGTCTAGTTCCTATTGCTTTGGCCACATTGTTAGGCTGGATTCCAAGCTTTCCAGATACTATAGTCTGTTAAAGTTTATTTTTTAAGTGTTGAGCTTCATGCATGTGGTATCTGGGTGTTGTAATTTCCCAACTCTATTAACTTTTGTATCTACCTCTTTATTGTGGAGAGTACTATTATGATATCATCCTGATATATGCATTTACAAATTTTGTTAAATTTTTGACAAAACAAAAATTTAATCAAGCATGAAATGCATCTGTATGGAGGATTCTATGAGGCTGAGAAAATGTATGAATGACAAAACTACTTAATTTTGTGATTAATCTTCTCAAATGAAGTTTTCAAGTCAAATAGGAAATTATGAAAAAAAATTGGCCATAGAATGTAAATGACGGGAATGCACTAATCTGCAATCTCCAATAGGAAAAACACTTAACAACTTTCTCCTATAAATTTTGAATTACAATGTTTATTGATGTCTATAGCTTCAGAATGCTCCTGCAACTGAAGCATACAACTACTCACTCCACTGTTAGCATATAAACTCTGAAGAAAAGAATCTTTCCGTTTTAGTATGATAATTATTTGGCGGTCCTGCTAAACATCACTAACACATTTTCCAAGTTTGTTCCATCCAGGTTAGACTTCTGTAAAGCCCTTAAGCTTTGCCTAAATCCATTGGATCTCCAAACATCAGACCTTTTCAGCATCTTTGTGAAAGTTGTTGGCAAGAGACACTGCAACTGTCATCAGGTTTTGTCATTGATGGCAACCCTATGCGTTAATAAGGTGCACATATCTTTATTCAAGCCTACCGACAGTCAGATTGAATTCTATCAAAGCAGAACAGGGTATTCGGTAACTCAACAGTCATCAATCCATGCATACATTTCATGTTACCATTTTGTGTTGCGCATCTCAGGCAATGATTATTAAGGTATTATCTATCTTGTGTTCAATGCGCAGTGGCTCGTACAATTCTCATAAGAGTTAGAAAATCCGGTTGATGGATTCTCAGTTCTTCTTGTATTAAGGTTGACCTTATAAGAATATCAAGTTGCAGATGTATACGAGTTAACCAATTGAATATATATATGATTGTACATATTCATATGGGTCTTAGCCAAGTTGTTGCCAACCATTGAGGATACGCATTATATATTTCTCATCATGTGAGCCAACAATTGTAATTTTGGGAAAGCCGACAAAGTGTAATTAAATCTCAAGTAGCGGATATATATACTTGATATTCCATATCATTTTAGAGATTGTACAAGTTGTGTGTGTGTTTGAATTGTGAATTAAAGAAAAGAAAAGGTGTGAATAAGTGCAGTTTCACTTGCGCATAGAAGATTTGTGCAGTGTGTATTAGCAGAGCAGAACAATATTGCTGAATTAGTAAGTGAAGCTGCAGATAAACTATTGTACTTAATCCAGAACTGTAATCAAGCATTTTAGATGCTATCATCTCAGTTCAAATCTTCAAATGGTTTTAATCTAGACATTTTTCTTTGAGAAATGAGCTCTAGGTAGTGCGCTCGAATGCAAGTGCATTCTCCTTTTGTAATCTTCATTTTGAGTATACTCGGAATCATACTTGTGGATTGGCCATCCACTGTGGTTTTTCCCCTAGCAGGGTTTCCACGTAAAAATCTTGGTGTAATGGAGTTGTGTCTACTTTTCTATTTATGCATTACTATTAAATGTTATTAATGTTGTGAAGTTAAAGATAATCAAATATATAAAATTACACAACACTGATTCACCCCCCCCTCTTAGTGTGCCTTGTTTCCAACAACTGGTATCAGAGCTAGATCCTCAGAAGAAGAAGTCTAACAACTTGGGGAGATCTTGGAAATAATTTCAATGGATTCAGGAGATATTGAACAACAACTTATGGTAGCTCTAGATGATTTTGAGCAGTCAAAAGCTGAAGTCCAAAAAGTTCAATCGAATCTTAAGGATGCAAAAAAATTCATTAAGTCTCTAAAAGACAAGATCAACCAATCAAGAGACAAGAGAAAGGAACTTTGTGGTCAGATTCAACAGAAAGAGAATAAGATCACTGAAGATGAACAGTCGAGAAAAACCTTGGAAGAGAAAAATGAAGAATGTGAAAAGCTTATCCAAGAGAATACAGTCTTAAAGATTGAAATGGAATCTATCACTATAAGATTGACCAAAGAGATTGAAGACATAAAGAAGAATGAAGAAACTCTAACTCAATCTCTGAAAGAAAAATCTGAGGCATGTAGTCGATTGAATGATGAATTGGAAGTGTCAAGAAACAATGAAGAAACTCTTGAAAGATAGATAGATGATCTCATAAATGAACTTGGTGTTGCAAATGAATACAAAGAAAAGTTCAAAGCTAGTTCTGCCATGCTTAATGAATTGATTGATAATCAAAGGACTCATAATGACAAAAGTGGTCTTGGATATATAGAAGGAGAAAGCTCAAAAGCTGGACAAAGAAATCCTAGTTAGAGGAATTTAGGAAAAAGACAATTCAAGCAAGGAAATCAAATGAACCGGCCTAGAATTTATCCGGTAAGACAACCTAATGCTTAGAAGTTCAATGGATACTATTTTAATTGTAAAAATTCTAGACACATGGATTCTCAATGCAGAAATAGGATGAATCAAAGTGGTCCACACTTCTCAGGTCAATTCTTCAATTGTCACAAGATTGGTCATAAGTCAAAAGAATGTGGAAGTATGATGAATCAATTTCATAAAAGTGCCAGATGTTACACATGCAATAGACTTGGACATATTGCCAATCGATGTAGATCAAGAGGAAACCAATGGAACAATTATCCCAGAAAGAGAAATATTGTATGCTATAACTGCAACAAATTTGGTCATACTGCAATATAGTGCTAGAACAAAAAAGCTCTGGTAAATCATAAGAGAAATATGCAGAAGGACGTGAAAGGAAAAAGAAAGATCACTGTAGATGAAGTAAGGCAGAAAATGTAGAAGAAATGGGTGAAGAAAGAACCCTCTACTGAAGAAAGTGCGCCTGCTCCAGAACTTGCCTCTAGGAATTCCTCTGGGAATTAGTCTCAGGACCTTGGCCTAGGGGGAACATTAAAGTAAATCAAATGAACCCCTAACCGACAAGTAATATCAGATGTGGACATACTCAGTAGATGCAAAAATAATCAATAAATGCTATTGAACTCATTAGTGTAAATTGTATGTCAAATTGGAGGTCCGTAGATGATCTATTTGTCATAGTTTACAGATACAGTGTAACTGGATGTATTAGGGCAAGTGCATTTATTGCATCAAAAGGTTAGGTATACAAGTGATAAAAGGACACTATTACTCCTCATTTGTCACTTTTTTATCTCTCATGGAAGAAGTAGGAGAGCTCTAGGCGACCCTAAGGTGAATTGGAGTGAAGAACAAGCGTGAAGGTGATTCAACGATCAATTTCCCGACTGGCGGAAAAAGGTATTTATCAAGAATTTCTCTATCTTTGTGATTTGCAAGATGAATACTCCTTTAGTGGTCGAATTTAAGAATAGACCTCATCCCAAATTTAAATTGCACCCTCTCAAATCTTTAGAAACAAACCCACTTGGGTCATTTTCATCAGTTCCACATGGAGTAATACATACAAAGGATATTAGGGTTTATATACATGCAAATATTGAGGATCTGGGAAATAATCAACTTATGAATTTGTACAATAATCACATAGTTGATAAGGATTTCAATATAAAACTAGAACATCAAATCTTGGAATCAAAGAAATTTATCCTGATGGTTAAATTTCTCATGTTTATGGAGTCGGAGTGGGTCCGCTATGTCTTGATTCGAGTACACGATGAATTCACGTGGCTTACTATTCCCTTCAAAATCACCAAGGAAGCCATTAGTGCAATAACTGGTTTGAATTCTTCCGATGGCCTATCTATTCTGAAGTCAGTGAAAAATGAAACTATCACCAATGCCACAGGCTCAACATATGATAGGAGAGCAATGTATATTAATTATTTTAAGGACATAAATGTCAGGTTTGCATCTATGGTAATAGGCTATAATGTTTACCATTCTAGCCGGGAAAACTCTGTATCTGGTATGACAATTTACATCGCCTTCCAAATGATCAAAGAAAACATGGACTATAATCTCTGTGAATTATTAAGAAGCCAACTGATGGAAAATCTTGCAAAGATTAAAAAGGATAAGATAAATTCCTTCAAATACGGTAGACTACTTCTATGTCTATTTTTCTATTTTATGGAGGAAGTTCCGGGTGTTGGAAAAGTTCAATGGGAGAAGAAAATTCTAGTAGCTGAATAGATCTAGAACCTATTGTTCAATTTCACAGATATGGGAACCGAAAATTCAAAAATTTGGGGTCACTTCAAAACCTTTCAAGCAAGCATGCAAGCAAGGGAAAGAATTCCCACTTCCATTGTGAAGAAATACAAAGACTCAATTTGCCTCATGGTGAACATTGATCAGTGTCTAATGGAAGCAGTTGATCCAAGAACTGTTTGGATCATGCCGATGGGCTATGAGGTCGAGGAAAATATTTTGGACATGTATGCTCAGCATCTGTTAAGAAAACCTCAAGATCCGTCCAAAGAGAGATTTGGCACTTATGCATAAAAGCATATCCAAATCAACAATGAGCTCAAGAGACTAGCTGCAACAAAAAGAATGAGAAAAGAAAAAGAACATATTGCAGAATGTTTGGGTGTATCTGCGGAGCAACTAAGAGCATTCAGAGAGTAAAGGGAGAGAGAGAAGCAGCATTAGGGATTACTACTAAAAGAGGAACAAAATCTCAATCATCTTGTCTGATAGAACCACCTAGAACAACCAGAAGCTCGACATCTCACCCAGCCCCTTCAATGAAATCCACTCTCGTAAAAGGTGAAGACAAAAGGTCTGAAAAGGAAGAAAAGAAAAAGAAGGGAAAAGCAAAAGAGTCTACATGCCTATTTTTGATGATGAGGAAACATAATCCGATGAAGGTGTCAAGGAGATCAAGTAGCAAAGTACCAAGGCAGCTTCAGTACAAAAATCCTCTGGTGCAGATACTTGGGTGAAGAAGAATACCAAAATTGATGCACCTAGTATGTTTGTTGACCAAATTGAAAAGGCAATGATTTTAGATGGAAATCTTAAACTGCTCTCTCAATGGTATGATTCTTTCTCTGAGTTTGATAAAATGATTTTAGAGGAAGCTACGATAAAGTACATGAATATCTTCAACAAAGTTTTGGTTGAAATTATGTCTAGTCTCCCAAAAAATTTGTATGACATTTTAGAACCAAGGAGTTTAAGTGCTTTAACTGAAGAAGAAAGAATGAGAGAAAGAGTTCTTGCAGAACTATGTCTGGAAATGTCTGTGGAAGAAATAAAAGCATTCCTGAACAAATCTAAGAAGGAATTCAGAAGCAAATCAAGGGTAAATAAAATGATGATTGGTCTAATAGATGAGGTTACTCAAGAAACTCATCAAATTCTAAAAGAATTTCTATTAAAAGACAAAATTAAAATTGTGTCCAAGGAGACTCATGCAGATAATGTTTCATCTAATCTAGTTCAAGATGAAGAAGTAGAAATATCACTTCCAAAAATCAACACAAAAATTGATACAAATGTGAATGCACAAGTTAAATCAATAGAGGATACTGAAGAGAGGTCAAAAGCTTCAGCCGAGGAAACACAAATTGAGGAAAAGGAGGACAATATCAAAACTGCTCCTATGGCAACAAGAGACACTGTTGAATCTATAAAGAAATTCTTGGTCACACAGAAGGAGTAACTAGATCTGGAATTGATTAAAGGTCCTATTCACTTGTCTACTTTAAGCCCAATACAAAAAATGAAAGTAGCAATGATTTCTCAAGCTCAAGCCAGAGAAGAGTCAATCACACATTGAAGACAATGAACTACTAAACATGGCATCCAAAGTACCGGAGAGGATAATGCCATCTTATTTAAAAGATCAAGCTAGCTCATCTTCCTATGAACTAAAAAGGCTAATCAATTCAATCGAGACTCATTTTGAGTCGTTAGAAAAGTTAGCTATGGAAAAAGTACAGAAAGAATTCAATGATAAGAGGTTCCAAGGAGTAAAAATGCTGATTTCCCAAGATAAAAACTTCCTAACTACTTGCATTAAGAATTTGCAGGATGCTTTATCAGAAGGTGGGAAGATCTATAAAGCTTTTCTATCTTTTTCAAATTTCACAGAGGCAAATGAAAAGAAGATCAAAGACTTGAAAGATAAGATAAATGCTATCTTTGAAGCATTTGATTCGGTAAAATCCAGCATTGGGAAAGCAGAAGAAGAAGTGATGTCTCTTCTCAACAACCTAAAAGGTTTGCAACATGAAAATGACAAAATTATTGCTAGAAGTTGTGAGTTATCCAAAGCATAATTTATCCCAAACTTGACATACTGTCAAGTGCTCTGAAAGAAGGAGAAGACTCTATGAGAGTTGCTGATCTGGCCAACCTAGAGACCGCAGAAACACAATCTTACTTGATATGTGGTCAAATCACAATCTTGGAAAGTCTGAAAAACATTTGGGATGCAAATCTAGTGCAGCTAAAGAAATATTTTTCTAACATCTTTTAGCTCATGTAAGGTACAGTTTTTGCACAACATTTTTTGTGAATTAACCAATTTTTTATGGCATGCGATCTCGACCTTTTCCATTGATGTCAAAGGGGGAGAAGAAGTGAAGTGGAAAAGGCTCAATCATGTCAGGGGTAGAATTGCATTTTTGAATTTTTCTAGCATTGCAGTCTATCTTGGTATTTGGTCTGACACTTAGTCATTTTTCACTAAGTGTTGCCATCAATGCCAAAGGGGGAGATTGTTGGCAAGAGACACTGCAAATATCATCAGGTGTTTTCATTGATGGCAACCCTATGCATTAATAAGGTGTGCATATCTTTATTCAAGCCTACCAATAGTCAAATTGAATTTTGTTAAAGCAGAACAGGGTATTCGGTAACTCAACAATCATCAATCCATGTATACATTTCAGGTTACCATTTTGTGTTGCGCATCTCAGGAAATGATTATTAAGGTATTATCTATCTTGTGTTCAATGTGCAGTGGCTCGTACCAATTATCATAAGATTTAGGAAATCTGGTTGATGTATTCTCAGTTCTTCTTGTATTAAGGCCGACCTTATAAGAATATCAAGTTGCGGTTGTATATGAGTTAACCAATTGAATATATATATGATTGTACATATTCATACAGGTCTTAGCCAAGTTGTGGCCAACTGTTGAGGATACTCATTATATATTTCTCATCATGTGAGCCAACAATTATAATTTTGGTAAAGCTGACAAAGTGTAATTAAATCTCAAGTAGCGGATATATATACTTGATCTTACATATCATTTTAGAGATTGTACAAGTTGTGTGTGTGTTCGAATTGTGAATTAAAGTAGAGCAGAGGTGCGAATAAGTGTAGTTTCACTTGTACATAGAAGATTTGTGCAATGTGTGTTAGCAAAGCAGAATAGTATTATAGAATCAGTCTGTGAAGCTGCAAATCAACTATTGTACTTAATCCAGAACTATAATCAAGCATTTTAGATGCTATCATCTTAGTTCAAATCTTTAGATGGTTTTAATCTGAACATTTTTCTTTGAGCAATGATCTCTAGGTAGTGCACTTGAATGAAAGCACATTCCCCTTTTATAATCTTCATTTTGAGTATACTCAGAATCATACTTGTGGATTGGCCATCCACCGTGGTTTTTCCCCTAGCAGGGTTTTCACGTAAAAATCTTGGTGTTATGGTGTTGTGTCTACTTTTATGTTTATGCATTACTGTTAAATGTTATTAATGATGTGAAGTTAAATATAATCAAAGATATAAAACTACACAACACTGATTCACCCCCCTCTTAGTGTACCTTGTTTCCAACAAAAGCTTTGAGCTAAGCTCGCTCCTTCCAAATGTGCCAATGACACTCAACTTATAACCATTGGATGAGAGCATATAAATGACCTAGAATGTCTATTGTTTCTATTTTTTGACATTAAACAAAGCATGATCTGACATCTCATGAGATAAAGATAGGTTCAAGAGTATAGTCAGTGTCCCTGTATCTTGGATTGCAAGTTTTCAAATAATCTAGGGTGATCTCACAAAGCTGGTTTACAATTTCTGAGAGGAACTGATTTTTGCTGAAATCACATATTTTTAGAAAATATAATGATTTAATCCTTAAAAAGTTCCATTTTAAGGATTCCAATTGAAGAGGGTTTGATCAAACCACCTTAGATCAAACCCCCTTGGATAGAACCTTGCTAGTTTTAAACCATACCTACAAATGAGTCTTCTTTACACCTATCAAAATGTTGATAAAAAATCACTTTTGATTTACCTTTTGGGGGATCAAATTAATTCATTTAAAATTTATTTCAAATGATTATGGTAGTCCTCAGAATGAGCTATCCAATGAATATAATTTTCATATGTTTTGGTTTTATTATGTATTTGTTTTTTTAGTTATATTAAACATAGGTTTTTCATCAAAAATGAAGGTCTTTGTTTTGCACATGTGGAAAAATAGTAGATTATCAAAAAATAAAAAATAAAAATATGAGTGCACTAGATATTGAAGTCTTTGATCCAACAATTTTTTTTTTTCGATATATACAAAAAATTTATGTGTTATACGGTCGTGCTATGTCTGAATTGTAATTGATTTGACTTCAAAACTTGATTAAAGAAAAAAAAATCAATAAAAAACTATCTAACCAAGTGAAAGCACTAGATATCGAAGTTACAAATCTAAATTCAAAAAAATTAGAATTTTATACTTCATGAAAAAAATTTATGCGTTATAAAGTGTGCGCCACTTTTTAAAAATGTTATTTTTTGAAAAAAACTAGTTTTCGTGGGAGATGGAAAAAGAAGTGCAATCTAATTCCAAAAATTGTAAACCACTATTGCGGGATCACCCTTTGTAGACCCAGTATTGATGCTGCTACAACTTATAGATCTAAAAAACCCTCCACACCACTACCACCTGAAAAACACCCGATGTCTGCTGCTAACACTAGTTTATTCCTGCCACAAACTCAGAAACAGTACAACTACGTACAAACAAATATAATTGGCAACTTTCAAATAAAATTTAGGGTTTTTTAAAATGTTTTCTAGATTCCAAATTTCAATGATAAAATCTGGAAAATTCTGTGACAGGTTTTATTGTATCCTAGTAAGTAATGTTTGATATCAGAAACCAAGCTATCAAGTAGGAAGCCAACTTAATACTACCATAGACGAAAAGCCAGAAAATATTTTGATAGATTCACAAATATTTTGGGGGAAAGCTTGATAGGAATATCAGTGGTTAATAGTAAGTTCTAACAACCATAATTTGTTAGGATAGGCATGAACACATATGATTCATGTAGTAATGGTATTTGAGAGCTATATTGCTAGAACTTAGAAATAACAATGGTTAAATAAAAAAAATGGAGTCCACACGTAATAAATGGAATTCTATGGACTAAAATTTCCTAGAGGTATAAAATTTACTCGCCAAAAGGCACATAACTAGCATGAGCCTATGGCACAATGATAGCATATAAATAAGCCCTAATCACCCAGAGAACATAAGCTGATAATTGCTACATTTTTCCTACCCATGGTCAGTTCACATATACTTCTTCATTGATATAGTGTTATTTCCTCAAGGAAATGTGTATGGAACTGATTGGCATGAGCCAAGGTGGAGCAAGATGGTAAGCCTTAAAAAGGATACTCACTGTAGTCAATACATGAAGGACTTGCTCAAAGCAAAGACAAAGCATTTGCTCTCTAGCAAAAAAGACATTAATCACATGAATATGTGACCCTTTTATAGATCTCTGTCCCCTTCTCCCACATTTGATAACTTGAAGGATTCAAAACATAAGCTAAAAAATCCTTGTACCAGAGAAGTGTGACTGTTAAAAATTGTTAAACCAATGAGCATAAATTAAACATAGCCCTTATTTCATAATAAAGACAATGTTTTACATGAAACCTTTCCTTCACTTCCCTTTTTCTTTGATTCTTCAAGCATATCTTTGTTTTGAATGTTCTTTTCATTGATACCTTCTCCATGCTCTTACAAGCTGGAAATCACTTCTTTGTTCTATTTATAAGACGACATTTTAAAACCTTTGGTTACTATTGCTGCATACTCTTTATTATTTCCATTGCTCATAGCATTGCCATTCCTTCTTGTCAATGGTCTTTTATTATGACAACTTCTAAATCCTTTTATTGTTACAAACTTGTATCCCTCTTAATAGATTTGCAACCTTTGGTAATTTGGGGTGGAAAACAATGCTAGAAGATAGGATGGTTGTTTCTTGTTGTCTTTGCACTTTTTCTTACATTCCTTGGTGCCATGTTTATCATTGTGTTTTTAACTTCATGGCATTCCACTACTACTTGTTCATTGGACATCATTCCTTACTTATTTTTGCATACTCTTACACTATTTTCTAACAATGAAAGGCTCTTTCTCTATTATTTATGTGACCTCTACATCCAACCTTATTTGTCACTCCTTTACCGCTGCTATGAAAGCCACAAAAAAATACTCCATTGTTTCCTCAATGAATGCTCTTAATGGCTATCACATGTTGCCCTGATACATTTTGTTCTTTGTTCTTCTTTTATATTTCATCATTGATAGGGTTATGTTTTAGAGCTTTAGTGCCATTGTTTTTGTACATCCCAATGTATTTCACCTTCACCTTGCAACAGTAGTAGTAGTGCTCTCATATTGCATTCTTTAGTTTTGTGCATTAGCTACCTTTTTTATGTGTAATAGTGTTGTTATAACCTTATGTGTCTAGTATGTGTGCATGGTAATGTAGTGTTTATATTTGTGGCCTTTGTATCTGATTAGCATGAAGCTAATAGTAACATTGTAAGCACTGCTATGAGTGTTGGTTTTTTAGTAAATTAGATTGATGAATGGTTCTTGGAATCTATGATTACTCTAATCCCTCTTCCCCATTATTTTTTCTGGTTGACTTTATACCCTATGGATGATAATGATCATCAAGACTACCAGGCCTCTTGATCAACAAAAATGTGAGACTGCTAAGGTAATTTTTAGGGTAAAACATTCATAACAAATCATTGCAATTATTTTTGAAATTTTCCTTTTGCAATTATTTTAACACACATGAAAGTACTATTTAAGTAAGTTTAATGGTTGTTTTATTATGCAAACAAGGGCAATGATTACCTATGTAATATAATGTGTTATTTTTCTTTTCTTTTTGCAGAAATGTATTGATAAACTCAAAGAAGGGGATAAAGTTAGGGTGTTGGATCCATTTGATGGTGATGATGTGGGCATTGGGTAGATTCACTCCCTATCTATTGTACATGGAGTCAAATTGAAAGGAACAGGAGATGCAAATGTAAACATTTTAAAGGTCACAAGTAACATACCCCTTGTTTATGAAGACAAAATAGATGGAGTTGTTCATCTGAAAGAGAAAGAGGGAACCTTCACATAGTGTCCTCTAAAATATTTGCAAAAAATGACATAGTTTAACATGTTTATCATGTACTAGTTGTTAGACATCTTGGCTCATTGCTTTATGCAGTATTTTGAATGTGTTGTTCATGGATCTTAATTATCATGGTGTATTTGAAAGAGTTGGAAACTCTTAGACAACTTTAACAGTTTTCATTATATTTACATATATACTCTTAGACACCTTTAACATCTTGTAACTTGATATATATATATATATATATATATATATTTGCATTAAATTTTTTATTGTAGATTACCTTTATTTATCATGATGTTGAATCAACCTTTTAATTCTAGCATGTTGTAGCTTGTTCGTATATGTAATATTTTTATTTGCTTTTATTTTTTAGTTCAATTTTAATATTATGTTAGTTTTTCATTATAAAATTTATGGTATTTAATAAATTATTCATTTCATGACTATATTTACTACCAATTAATGGAAACCAATAAATAAAAATGACTAAAATTAATGACTAAATATATGACTAAAGTAATGACTAAATTAATGAATAAATTAATTACTAAATATATGACTAAATTAATGAATAAATATATGACTAAAGTAATGACTACCATGACTAAATAAATGACCAGTTAACAACAATCAATGACTAAATATATGACTAAATAAATCACTACCATGACTAAATAAATGAAGAAATCAATGACTAAATCAATGACCAAATCAATGACCAAATTAATGACCAAAATCAATGACTAAATAAATGACTAAAGTTGTTTAGACATAAATTTAGTGGTGTTATAAATGACTACAAATAAACCACTAATAGTCACGTGACTAAAGTTAGTCATTTATATGCAATTTTTAGTAGTTTATTTAGTCAAATATTGTTGTTTGTGTACTAGTGACATGGGGAAGCCGAATGGCTCAAAGAGGAAAGGTTACATGCATGGTGTGAACTCCCACACAAGGGTGAGTGGGGATGAGTTGTAAGGTGATAGTGACTTGTGCATGTAAGTCACATGTGAGGGAGATTAGAATGAATTTTAAATTCGAGAAAATGATAATTGAGATTAATTAATCAATTGATCTAATATTAATTGAATAATGGATTATGGAGGATAGTGACATCTCCCTAATCTTGATTAATTATATTAAATGATGTATTATATTAATTAATGTGACTTAGGAAAGTGGCTAATTTTATTAATTAAGTATAATGATAGATTGTGCTAATTAATAATGCTTAGGATAGGATGGGGACACTTTTCACACAATGACTTAATTTTTATTCAAAATTCTTTTATTCCTTATTTTTCCATTTCTCCAACACCATGTGCTGAAATTATTAATGAAACACTTATTTATTAATATTGTTAACTTTTATTTGTTCCTTTTTAGGAGTAAATGTATTTAATAATTTAATAATTTTTTGTTCTTTATTTAATCTCTACCTTATTTACACATAAATTAATTGTATAAAACCACTTACACAATATTACCACACAAAATTATAATATATCTAAATTTTTAACAAAAGGAGGGCCATGACAAACATAGTTGGACTTCCATAGTGCAAATTCCTCCTCCATAGGCCAATCAAATCCCACAATCTTATTTTCCTTTTTCTTGTAGTGGCTATATTTGACTATCACCTAATTTGCCTCTTTATCAAATTCCTCAAGGAAAATCCTTGTATGTATGAACCTATCCATGCTATTCTTCAACATCTCCACATCTACCCCATCACATATCATTTTGGCTTGAGTGGCTATTACCTTATTAGCTTGATACTTCCATTCTTGTAAAGGCTTAACTTCACCATTCTCATTTAAGATATCAGGAAGCAAACTGAAGCTCCACTCATCAAACCTCTTCACCAATTCTCTAATTTTCATTTATAGAGGTTCAATCAACCCTTGGAAACTCATTATGTCTCTCACAAACCTCAGGGTTGGAACAATTTTTGAAGTCTTATTTGTATCATGTGATGACCCAATGGCCATATCCCTCAAAATTTGGGCTCTTGGGATCCATCTATCCATTAAAGGAATGGACATCTCCTTATCTCTATCAAAATTTCTTATAGCATCAAACATTAAAGAATAATTTAAATGAATGCTAATCAATCTTTTCTCAATTGCTTTATTTAGGTGCTCAAGCACCACAGTCACAATCTTCAAATTGCTCATATGAATGAGCTCATCCTACTACTTACATATCTCCTCAAAACCTTTTATATTTTCTAATAAGTCCTCCATGTCGATCTCTTCTATTTGAGGTGCATTTGAAACACCTTGAGCTGGTTGTGCAAGTTGCACATCCTCAGATTTAGGAGGTATAGTCTCAGTTTGAATTGGAGGTGGTGAAAGAATTGGGGAAAGTTGGGTTTGATCCTGTGGGGAAGGGGAGGCAAAATTATGGTCAGTGAGGTTCCTGGTTGTAGTGACTAAAATTGTTGCTTCCATAGAGCCATCTGTGTTTGCATTTATGTAATATTTTGTTGGCTTAAATTGTACTCTGCCACCATCTCATTATATTGAGTCTCAAATTTATCTCTTTCTTTTGTCAAGGAATCAACTGAGGCCTTAGTAAATTGAGCCACATTGACATTCATTATTGCTGCTTCAAATGTCGAGGTATCTAATACTCTTTTGATAATTAATCCTCCCCTGACTCTTGGAGTAGGCTATGCAACCTGAGGTTTCTTGGTGCTTGGGGCCAAAAACCAAATGGTGAGTGTATCCCACTAGGAGTTGAAAGTTGATCCTTGCAAGGCCAATGTGACCTCCTCCTTAGTGTTAAATATGGGGGCATCTTGTCTACTAACAGTTTCAAATGTAATTGCAGATGCCAAGTCCCATTCAGAGAACAACAAAACTCCACTCTTTTTGACAAGCTGCCTACCTTTTGTTGCAAATATATTCAAGTACTTAGTCCTCATTTCCTCATGGACTTTAGCTTCAATATTTTTTTGTGGCACTTCAGGTTTTTCACTTTCCTTCTTCTACACATTCAATGCATACTCATCTTTCAAATCTTTCCACACAAATTCCTCAAATTCTTGTGTGTTGACAAACTCATCATCATTCATGAGACTTTCACAAGCCTAAAACCTAATATCCTTTGATTTGTTAATCCCACTCAAATATTCTTTTCTCAGCTTGAGACTTAAAGTTAGTGGCTCTATTTTCCTTTGAGGGGATGGCATTCCCTGCATTATTTCATTCTTTGTTATAAAAATCTCATCATCAGAATCATCCGCAGGGTAGTTAGCAAGGCTGGTTGTCTCAACTCTTTGCCTTTTTTTTTGTGGCTCCTTTGGAGAGGATGGCTCCCTAGTTGGTGAATCCAACTCAATTATTATAGGGGTAGAAGAATTTTGTGGTGAAAATGGAAGAAATTGTTGCTATGGAGATGGTTTTGTAGACTCCTCAAATTGTGTGGGAGTTGCAATTATTAATTGCTTCTTTACTGTGGTTTTCTTCCTTGCATATATGTGTACCTTCTTGGGAGGCTGTTGAGATGACTATTCTCCTATCATGGGGACTTTCCCCTTACCATGCTCCTCAATGAATACATCCTTACCCTTATCTTTCACAACTATCTCCCTTTTTAAGCTTGCAACAACTTTGTCAAAATTTTGTATCACTATCTCAATTTTCACAATAATATTGTCAATATCTGACAAAGCCTCAAAATCAAGGTCCTTAACCTTTCTTTCTTTCTCAAACTTCACAAAGACAACCCATTTTATCATCTTGTCCACCTAGACATCAAGGTCAAAAACATTTTTGATGATATCACCAAGGAAAGAATGGGTATGAACATGCTGCTCTCCCTTTATCCTGTCCATTAGCCAAAGCATAAATCTCTCTGAATCATTACTCATATATGATTGAAGTTTCATGTCATAGGACTTGAGATAATAATCAACAATGTTCCTCCATCCATTGGTTACCATAGAAAAATCATACAAAAATAGTGTATGTAGGGAAAAATGTTCCCTTTCTCTTCTCACACAAGAATACATCATCAAAATTTCCTAGCTACCACATGACCTCAAGAAAACTTATTCTCAATGGCACTTCCTTGGGCAGTATATGAGGTTTCACCCATGTGCCATATACATTAAAAATAGTGAAATCCTTATATGGGATTATATCTCCCCATTTCTGAGAAATGTTCAAATTAGGCCTCCTCTCTATTGGCCTCAAAAAGTCATGTAGTTCATGTGGAACTCTTGGCACATCCACCATCAAAGCTCTTCTCAACATGGAGGAAAAAATTTTTGTGGCAATGAAAAAACTAGTTTTCTACTCATGCATATCTAGTAATGGGTTCTATGTTTGAACAGGCATGTCAATACCATCATCCTTCCTCTTTAATTCTATCTCCTTGCCAAAATAGTTTGTACCCCTATATAAAAACATATGCATAAAAAGAGAATACCACCAAAATTTGACAGCCTATTATCCATTCTTCAAAGCAATTAATCCTTTGTGTATCTCTTTGGACAAAAATGTGGCAAAATTATAGAGGGTATTGACATTGGGGTGTTGAATATTCACAACCATATACATTGGGGAAATTGGCATGCTAGAGGCTAGATCAAACCCTAAAATATGACACAAGGAATAGAAGTTCTTCTAAAAATAGGTGAAAAAATATTTGATGGGGAGAGGTTCCACAATAGAAGGTCCCAAAACAATCTTCCCCTTTCCTTTTCCTATTGATACCAGAAAATGGGCTAGCACTGAAACTCTAAAGGTTTGTTTTACCTTTCCATACCCCTCCCTCAACTTCTTCTCATTTACTTACACCATGTCCATGCTCCATTTGTTCAACTTAAAAAAATTTGTAATCTCCTCTTTTCCTCTTTGGTGACCCAAACCATCTCCTACCCCGAATAGGTTCTAACTACCCTAACAAGAGGGTTGTAGTTAGCAACAATAGCCTTCAAGAGGTCAATATCCAAATACATATTTGGGACAACCAATTTAGCCATGTCCAATCTATAGGGGTTGCAAAGTGGAATGTTGGCATTCTTGTTGCCAAACCATCCTTGGAATAGTTGGCACCTAGTGTACAACAACGTATCATCTTTGATTGTACATTATTTATCAATAATGTTATCCTTTACTCTAGGGCCATAAAACATAGGTTACCCTTTTTCATTTTGAGTTGTTGAGGGTTTCAATTGGTCTAGTAGGTCTTGGACCAAGGGTCTAATTGGAGGTTTGAAAATAGAGGCTTGGGCTTTTGGTGTAGAGGCTCTGACTTTTGGTGCCATGTCCAAGAGATAGTTTGACCTAGGGCTCAACTAGTTCAAACTAGGGCTTTTATGTTTTAAGTAGAGAATTAATGCAAAGATTAATAGAATTCTCAATTATGAAACAATTCAAATAAATTTCAAACCTTAAAGAAGAACTAAAACCTAATTCAGATGATAATAATAGAAGTTTGAATTAAAACCAAGGTAATTCAAGCTCAAGGAGTGTGAAATTTACTTACTAGTTTAATGACATAGGAAACCCTAATTTGACAACGCCAAGCACTTGAAAATCTCTGCAACAAATTCTTGATGCATTGGGAATGCTTTTGCAATCAACTACAAGCTTTAAATGAATATTTTATGGCAAAAAAAATTCTTAATTCAATAGAAAACCATTAATTATGTCATTATTGTCCACTCGCACGAACCAGAATGACTCAATGATGTCCTTTTATAAACTTTGAATCTCTTTTGTCAATCCCATCCTAATGCGGATTGATGTGCGGCTTAGATGGAGTCAACAAAGTTTAAACATTTCCCTTTTTACTGACTCGACATCCACCGTGATTTATTTCCACCAAGTTTGCATCTTCTTCATTAGATTCATGGCCCCACTGCACTTTACAAATTGTTAGAGGATCCACGTGTCAGTAGCCCACTAGCCCTCTAGAATTTGCATGATTCAAATCTATGATCACAGGATAGTGGGAAACATCCCAAATCAACCCAATGACCTTCAACATGCATCCTATTTAATCAATTAGCTAGTGATCATGAGAGTTATCATCCTTTAGTGATGAATGGTCCAAATTAAAACATCTGGTGGAACAATTTTGTATGTGCTAACAAAAGTCCATTAGTAACTCACTTTTTACCTGATCCATAGTCACTATGAAATATTTCATTGAATATTTCCACATCTTGTATAGTCTAGTAGATGGTGGAAATGATGCCACGTGGCACTTGCTCGCTATCCCTCCATGAGCCAAGATCTAACAGTGGGTCCCCCATGAGCTAGTGGGGAACGATCAAGATTATTTTGTTAGAGTTCATTATAATCATTGATTTTATTTTTTACCATTGGTGCCTTTGAAGAGTGGTAGGAACCACCATGAGGGTGGATAGGTGTTACCCACCCTCTATCCCTCCATCTTTTTTATCATAATATTTTATTCCCACAAGCTAGTAGGAAACCACTAGGATGCGATCAATGGGACCTGCCAAGCATTGTTTAGAAGTTAAAAAGTAACGTGCATCAATTTATGAGTTAAAAGAGGGGATCACTCGCTAGGTTTATAATATAAAAGACTTTAGGCATATTATAAATCCAAACTTAGGAATTGTTGATGTGTTTTTTATGCACTTCTCAACACAGGAAATGCATAGGTGCATCACCTCTCTTGAAAGGAAACCTCCAACAACAAGTTGCTAAAAATTACCCTAAGGTCTCTCGGGTGTTAGGTCATGACATGCATGGAATTTCTCAGTTAGTATTTGATGTGATTTTTTTCGTAATCACAGGGTAGACTTACGGAAGTTAGGATGGAAGGAAGTTGGATCTTAAGATGGAGTTCCTAAGATGGGAAGGTAGTATGAAATTTGTTGTAGGTTTGAACAACAATCTCAAACTCCTATTTTATCTTGAGATTTGTCTTTACAATGTACAATGAACCTTAGCATAGGTCATCTATTAAAAAAAAGGAAAAGGGTAGGGAGAAGAGGTTCCTGGATCTGAAACTAGCAATGAAAAATGATCATGGGGGATTCTACTATGGACAACTTCCTTAAAATAGAATTTCACTTAACCAAATTATCTCACAGTGTCATGAAACTTGTGCAAGCTTCTAAGGACTACAAATATTCAACCATTCATTCACCATAAACATGCATGAACAAAAGATGGAAGTTTGGAGCAGCTTTTAGTTTATGTCCAGACTAACTTTACATAGCTATCTACCATCAGTAAACAACAAAAAGTATGGACAAGAAAGGCATCAACACAGTAGAATGCTCCACAATAATTGAATAGCATCAACTACTCTATCAAAGCAAACTAAAACACTTTAACCAGCAAAGTAAATCTTTCTAAATCAGCTAACTATGGGATATGAACCATGTAACATGCAATAGAAACTCAAGAGTCCACCAAAAGCCAATGAACTATTAAAATTTATACAACGTGCCTTTACAACAACTCAACTCTCTCAAAATGAGAGGAGGAGACCCCTATTTATAGTTTTCAAAAAGAAAAATGAATGGCCAAGATTTAATCTCACTATGTGGCCAAGATTCACTCTACACTAGGGTTTCACCTACCCCTAAATATATAGCAATTTAAAATTACAATTTGTCCTTTTTCCTATTTTGTCTTTTATGGCAGCCTTATAGCTCTTTGTCCTTTAGAAAATTGTTGTTTTTCTCTTCTGGTTGTAGCTACACAGTGAGAAAATCATCATCTACTATAGGCTTACCAGCCTCCTTTTGTAGTGTGGAATACTCCACAAATTTTCCAACCAAGGGATGAAGCTTATCCCACTCCAAGATATCAGATTGAAGCACTTGGAAATTGAACTTCTTGGATCTGCGGGTGAGTGTTTCCCAATCTCCGTCACACTTGGTTGTATTCTACAGTACCTGCTCCAACTAGGTGAAGGCATGAGTAGAAAAAATCATAAAATATGTTGTGAGCTCACCCATGGTTCCATTTTCCATTTTCTTATGAAAATGAGGCCTTACCTTCTTCGGGTCTACCTCAGTAAATGACACTTCAAAATCTATCATCAGCTTGAGATACTCTTCACATGCCATCCTAATCTCCTTTACCTAGTTGAGATCTTGTTCCACTTCATGGAGCACCTGTTCTAATATTTCCTTTTTGTGCTCTAGGCCTAATTTCCAATTCTCCACAAGCTAGAGATCCTTCTCAGCCATTGCGAGTTCTTTCTTTACTATTTTCCCAAGCAACTTGAGGATTGCCTCAATCTTAGGATGTGTGATCCTATATATTTATGGGAAGTTAGTGCAGGTATTCCTTATGTCTTTGACATACTTCTGCACATCCAGAAACTTATTTGTTGTCCTAACAGCACATCCAATGCCCATATTCCCATTATAGAGGACTTGCTTGAACCAGTGCTCTGTGGCCTTTTTCCAACTCTTTCTTTTCTCCAACTTATTAATATTCTCCTCCGATAGCAGCAATGGGGGAGCTAACGATGTGGTGGGGAGCTCATTAGTTGAGGACCATTGATGGATGTACGTCATCAGATCCATCACCTGTGCCTTCAACTCCTCTTTAGAGGTCTTGTCCTTATTCATCTGGTGCACAATGGTGGTGACAGATCCTTGGAGATGATCAATCTTATGTTCCCTCATTGTTGTCCCAAGGTCGATGGTAGAGATATTATATCTTACTCCCTTCTCACCTGCTACTAGGGTGGCAATTTGTACCATCCTTGATCTAGAGGCATCCATGGTCAGTTGAGATCTGACCTTCAACTTCTTTTTCTTCTTGGTGTTGACTTGTGCTCGAGCCAAGATGGCTTCCAATCTTGCCTTTGGATACCTTGGGGTAGGAGCCTTCTTCACCAACCGCTTCTCAAGCCAGTCAGGCATTTGAGTTTTCTCCTTTGGTGATTCATGATCACCTTCTTCCCCGTTGGCTTGCTACATTTACAATGTTTTGTCACCTGAGGTCTCTTATTCTGGCTTATTCCCTTCTTCTTCATCTGAATCTTGTATGACTACTATCACTTTTCTTGGGGATTCAATAGCCACATGCCTTTAGGGGCTATCTTCCTTCTCAGAAGTCTTTCCTTCTTCTTCCTACTCATGCCCATGTTCCTCATGATGCTCATATTATGGGCTATTTCTCATCTCAGCCTCCTCCCCAGGCTGGTCTTCTTCATTCTTTTCTTTCTCTTCCTCTAGAAGAGGCATTTCTTCATCCTTCTTCGGGTTTTGATTTCATTCCCCTGTTGGAGGCTCAATGTCCTTCATTTCTTCATTAGTATTTCTTTCTTCTACAGCTGGCTACTTCTCAGCCTCTTCTCCAATATCTTTGAGTTGTTGGGCCAACTCATCCTCAAGCCTTGGATCAAAATTCTCTATAATGTATTCCATTCCCAACTCTTCATCATCCTCATCAGAGGATTTTTCTTCCTCTTCCCCCTGGACTACCTCATCAATTACGAGGTGTTGATATATGGGATGCTCATGGTAGTCATCCGCTTCTTCCTCTAGCTTCTTGGTGGCCTCCCTTTGCTGCTTGTCCAAATCCTTAGATATTTGCATTGTTTCTTCCATTGAAGGGGGTTCAATAGGAGGAGGAGGGATAGGGAGATTAGTTATAGCATGGGCCAACAAGGCTTGCACTGTGAGATTCACAAACATCCCAGAAAGCTCAGCAGGAATGTTCTGCATATACTTAGAGAAAGTCTCTAGGAGGGCGAGAGTAGGCATTGTAGTTGCAGCAGTGGTGGAAGGAAGAGATAATGTGGGAGACATGGATGAGGAAGAGAGCAGGGAAGAAGTGGTTGAAGAGGATTCCATAGTTATAACTTGGGCTGTAGGAGAGGTGGAGGCAAGGTGGATGAAGATGTCCACCACAGGTGGAGAGGAGGCGACTACTTCTTGTGGGATAAGCGGGGTAGTAACAGTAGCAACAAAAATTGCAGCTGTGATAGGTGGGGACTTTGGTGGCTCCTCTCCCTCATGGAGCAAGTCTTCTTGAATAGAGGGCATTCTTGTGAAACTACTCGACTTCAATGACTTCTTTGAGGTTCCACCTTCTGAAGTCTACCCCAGAGACTCTTTAGATTTAGGCTGACTTTCAACCATCTCCTTTCTTTTCTTTGATCTTGTGTTTGAGGGGGATGTTGAGGTCTCTCCTGTAAAGGTGACATCGACAGCTGCATTGTTGGCTTCACCCTTGTGTGGATGCTCGGGTTCTACAAATGTTAGCTCTACTTCATGTCGCTTCAATTGAGCGATTTTCCCATCAATCCATTGTTTAGTCCTTGCCTCAATAGGCTTTGTGATAATATCAAGGTCATTCACCTCCTATTCATTCCAATCTATTATTGGTAGTGGCAAGTTGGTGATGACATTATATCTCGGGTCCATCACTATGATTTCTTCTTCAACTACTTGCTTCGGCATAGGAAACATCATGACCACCTTGACAAAGTAGGTTGTCATGCACATGTATTGCCACATACGTACCTCCTTTTCATCCTTGCAATTATCCCAAAATTCTTTGACATTATGCAAGTGGGAATATTTGACCGTAACCATCTTCCTCAACTTACCATTGGGATCCATTTGTGGCCTAACAGTGTGGAATTTGAGGTGATACTCTGTGAGCTCCTTCTCTGAATAATCTGCACATTGAGAGGTGTGGAGTTCATGCTACCCCCAACCAAAGGTAAGAGGATAAGGAATCCCCAAATATTGCTTGCTGCTCAAGAGAGCGTGCACATGTTGTAGTTGTCGTGAGGGTTCACTTAGTATTATCCGGTCATTTGAGTACCGGGGCAACTTGTATGGTTTATCAAAGAAAACCTCAACTCGGATGTAAGTGAATTTCGAGAATTGTATGAATAGGAACCCAAACTAGCAGATGAAGTTATTGGCATTGTGCAAGACTCTCCTTTCGGGGTCACCCTCAAGAAATTTGATGATGTGCCCTATGAAGGCATCGTTAACTTTGCAATAATCCCTCTTGAAATTTCTATACTGCAATTGAGGGTACTTGTCATATACTTTGAGTACTATTTGTGGGTTCAGATTCGGTGCTACAAATAAACCCCTATATTGGGCATGGTCAGCAAGCAAGTACATAAGGTATGATGTCATGTAGAACTTAGATGTTTTCCTTACTACCACAAATTGCTCATCCAATAAATTGTTGATCATTCCAGCCCAGTAGAAATATGTGTACCCCTAGATGATTTCCTCAATGAAGTAAAACATCCATTCTTGGAAATAAGCCAAGGTTGGAAGGCCCATGACCCTACTCAGAAGAGTTACCAAGTCATGGTAATCTTTGAAGAAGTCACTTCGGAAGAGTTCATGGGGTACCTTATTGGCACTGCCCCTCTTGTCTTTCAGCCAGTATTGGTTAATGACTTTCTTGCACTTGAGGGGATCTTTGTCCCACATCTGTTGGTCATACTGCTTGGGAGTTTGTTCCATTTTGGTGAAGGTAGGGATGCAGAATTTTTTCCCTATTGACTTGGTGGATAAGTTAGCTAATATTTTTCCATCCATGTCCACTATTGTTATGGTGTCTTCTTGGTATGCCTCTTTGCAAGCCATTACAATTTTGGGAGCAATGAGGGCTCGCAGGAATCCTGTAGCCTTGGCTAATCCACTACTTCTAATTTTCCTAGAATTTTCCATCTTGGTATTGAGCCTGACCCTTTGTTTGAACTCGTCTATGTATATATGTCCTAGATTAGTATCTGAGATCTCCTTCCATCTAGTGAGGACCTTGGAATTGAGGGGCTCCCCTTGGAACTTGTATTTCATCTAGTCTTTTTCTTCTTTTCCCCGAGGAGCCTTTGCGACCTTCTTCCCTTTATCTTTCTTTGTTGCCGCTCCTGAGGATCCGGCAGCTAGTTACATGTATCCTACAACCAAGGGAGCAGTAAATGATTCAAGCATAAAATACATGAAAGTTGGCCAAAATCCTACAAAACAAAGTTAGATTGGATAAATCATCATTTCATAATCCTAACATATCCTTCATATTGTCATCATTATTTTGCAAGAGGGAATTTGAACAATTCGGGCCCCAAGGGTTGGACTTCCCTAGGTCGTTGGATGTTTTAGAGCTATTGTAGGAGGGATGACAATCAGGGCAAGGTGGCCAGCCTGTCCTGACCCACCTTCATATTTGAGCAATTTAAAGGGCCCATTAAGGAGGGTGCCCAATTTTAACATTTGGGTCAAATTCAATTTGGCGATTGGAGGGCATTTAGATCATCTTTGGGGTAATCAGAATCAGAAAGGAGGATGGTCATTTGAGTCTACCATTCAAAATGGCTCTAGCAGGACGTCATTCTGGGGGCAGAGTTCCAATGGGCGGGACCCAAAGCTCTGGAGGATGGTGGCATTGTTGTCTTCCCATTTGGGCCCCTCGGGTTGGCATGGTTGGGAAGCTATTAGGTGACTACCACTTGAAACGGTGGACAACACACAGAGGTTCAATGGGAGCCACCCAAGGAATCGGGTCTGACAAAGAACTTGGTTTTTGCATTCACTTTGTTGCCTTCACTTGGGGAAGCTCATCGACAAATGGGAGGTTGGGCTCCAAACACTAGGAGGATGGAGGTGGTTTTCCTTATAGTTACAGCGGTGATGGGATGGAGTTCTGAAGATGGCGACCTGACAAGGGAGACCCACGGAGGATGAGCATTAAACAACAAAGATGGGGCCAAGACCCGAAGGGAAAAAGGTCAGAGGCCAGGGGCCATTGAGGATGACGGAGTGTTCATGAAATCTTGATAGCGAAGGTCCATGGGAGAATACCCACAATAACTCATCCCTTAATCCCTTTTTTTTTCATTTGTGCAACCGCGACTAGGTTAGGTTCCGACGGTCGGAACGTCGGATGTTGGTGGCCGTAGAGGATGACCAACTTGGCACAGTGGCCTATGGACAGAAGTCCGCGAGGTGGGACCTACAAGCAACTTGGCACCTTATCATTTCCAAGTTCAAAGTCACATGGCGAATGATGGACCGAGGTCTGAAGGTCGAAAGGATGAGACTAGAATGTTTTTTGGGATGCCAGGTTATAAGCGACACCCCGACGACACCCCGACGACAGAGTCCCATGGGTGCGGACCCGAATGGGTCGATGACTTTCCTTGAATTATGAATTTCTCAACCAGGGTTAAAGGACGGGGTCCTCCCATGAAGGAGGACCCGAATGAAGGGCTCGCTATTTTGAGTTTCAACAATTTCCTAATGGCAATGATAATGGGAGCTCGTGGGCCTGGAGAGTATGAATGGTCTCGTGGAAGAACGACGTCGGGAGGATGAGGTTTTGTGAGCGATATGTTACTCAATTTCAAAAGCTTTTTTAAGTTTTATTATATGGGTTTTATGCATTTCGGTCCCTTCTACTCAATTTGTAGGTTTTCCTCCCTTAAATTTGTCAATTACATACATAAATCATGAAAAATCAAAATGGAGGGTGCGGCAGAAAACCTACCTCTAGAACCTAATGAAGGTGATTGAACAAACAACTGGAAAATTCTTTGAAGTGGTGATGACACTCGTCGGGCGCGAAGGCGGTGTTTGCAAAGGGATATGGATTGTTCCGACTTCTTTCTGCTCAACTGAAAAAGTGACAATGACAACTCAAACTCACCTATTTATAGAAAATAAGGCATTAAATGCTAGTAATAAATGCTCGTACGATGAGCATTGGGTTGGTAAGTTGCAAATTCAAAAATGGTCATGGGAGGGTGACCTTTGGTGGATGGACATTGAGTTGCTTGATGATGATCGGATGACGTCAGAGGCATCGGGGTCCGATAGGCGGAAAGTTGGCAAGGAAAGGTCATTTTAAAAGTTAACATGGGAAACAGCGAACACCTCAGCAGGTCTCGCGGGACAGAAAGTAGTCAAAGAAATGCCATTTTAAAATAGCTGTGAGGCCATGGAAATTTGAGAGGGGTGATCCATCAGGGTGGACCTGATAGGCCTCATGGACACTAGTTGCAAAATACCAAGTGAAACAACGAGTGAGATTCTACAAAGACCAAGGACTTAGGAAAATTTGATGGGGAAAACCATGGTCAGTTCAAGATGACTTCCTTAAGGTTCACTAACCATTTTGAACACTAAACAGGGGGCACACAAAATGAGGCAACAATAAAATAACCTGGCAAGGCGAAGGAAAGAGAGGGTCCTCGTTTTGAACGAGGCGTGTGTGTTGAGGGCACAATAGGAATCAAAGCAAACATTTATGACATTTTCAAACCCATATAACATATGACAAGATTAAAACAATTTGATTAACTAGGCATAAAGGGTAGGTAAATAAATGGATTCGATGACTCAAGTTATGACTTGGGGAACCGAGAACTGGTAACCATAGGTCAACAAAAAATTAGAAAGCATACGGGGGTTTTCCAATGCTTAGGATTTTTCAAAGGGTCTAAAGGACAAATAAAACCCTAGAGCAGAAGTAAAACAAAAACCCTAAGTCACAAGACTCATCCAAATCATAAAGATAGCCAAATTTTGTAATAATTATCAGTGGAACACAAAACTTTTGAGGGGTTCCACCAGTCACATCCATGGAAGGACTAGAATTAATTATGAATAAATTGCAACATTATAGAATGAAATGTGACAAGGTTAGAAATTTTGATCCTAGGAATTTATTAATAACACTAGGACCCAATATAAGTTAGTTGCATATATTCATGAATTTGATATTGTTGAATATATTTTCATAAATTACTCCTTGACATTAGAGGCCATGAAAATAAGAGAGCAATGGGTCAAAATATGGAATGCAAAAGATAGAAGTTAGGGAGCTAATCCCTCTTACAAAGAAGCTTATATAGATATTGAGGATCCCCTCTTAAGAATAAGAATGATGTTGGATGATGCAACTAACCTAATAGAAATGGTGGCACTAAGAGTGCCAAGAAAAGATGAACTTGGCCCATCCTCATCAGATGTAGAAGATCAACCAATTTCAAAGAATGTTGTTCCTCTGCATTGATTAATTACTTGATTGATCCAAGTGAATTCCCTGAGGATTTAGACTCACATCAAGTCATGTACCCTCCAAGAAGAGTGGTACCAAAGACATAATCCTCAAATAGAATGCTAATCATTTTTGATACTGGTGACTAGGTTGTTGATGATGTGAGAGCACTTTCTTACTTTGAATTTATGGTAGATGAAAGATTTATCAAAACTAGGGAATTCAAGGATTACATCCTGAAGAGAAAGGGCGGGGAATTGAACAAAACCCTATATAATCAAACCCTCACTATAGAGAAGAGAGATGAACTTGTCACTCAATTTTGGGAGAAGGTCAATAAAAAAATGGTAGATATGACCCAAAAAAAGGGAGAGATATTGTGAAAAAGGGTGGCTATTTTTTGTTGCCAGGGTGGGATATATCATCTACCATTGCATTTGATACCATTAGAAGGCAATATGAAAATAATCTAGTGCCTGCATCATAAGAGCAAGTAGATGCTCTATACTTTAGTTTTGGGTTTAATACTAGACATGAAACCTTGGCTATATGGTCTATTTTTCTTGAGACCAATAAGACTAAAGTAATTGATGACACAAATTAATTGGCTAGAAACTTGATTGTCAGAAGAATGACAACCACTAGTGCCTTGCAAGAAACCACTTTAATAGTGAATTCAATAATGTTCATAGAGGCTAGAGTTAAGAAGCTAGAGGTTGATTTGAAAAAAGTGAACACTAAGAATTTGAAGTTGCAACAACAACTTAATGTTGTGTCTGGACTAATTCCACCTCCTACATCAACAACAAATACAAAATAAGATGAGGAGAAGATAGCTTTAAAATTTAAAATCACGTAGTTGAAAAGAGAGCTTCACAAGAAAGAAGAATTGGAAATGAAGGCTAAAATATACCATCGCATGAAGCTTTCAAATATGGTTGATAATGTCGTTGGGCATAGATGTTCATGTATTTTTGACAACTCAAATAACCCATATTATTTTGAAGAATAGATTGCAAGGTATTATTGATTCTTGGGCCCTAAAAATGATATAATTAAAAAGATGTTATCAATGGAAAGCTTTGATGTGTGTGCCTCTATAGACTTAGGGATCATTTTTGATGCCCTAGAAGATATGGAAGATAGTATGATTGTACATCAAAGTTTTCAACTAGGCATGGAGAAGTTCCTAAATAATTTTGAGAACCTTAAGTTCAGCCTTATACCTAGTATAATGAATGAAGAAGGTGAGGTAAAAGAATATAAGGAATGGAGGGCTGAATTCAGTAATAAACCACCTCCTAATATTAACCCTATCATAGAAGATGAAATTTTGAATGCTAATAAAATGAATGATGCTATTGATAAGTTGATTAAGTTGGAGATGGGGCTAGAAAGGTTTTCCAAAGAAGTTAAAAGGTGGATTGAATGTGGGTATTCTAACCATCTACTTCATATCAAGGAAATTTTGGCACATCCTTACCCCACAAAATATTATTTTTCCAAGTGGACAGAAATGTACAACTAATCACATGCACAAGTTGGTCCATCTTATGTCATCACTGCAACTATAGGGAATATGTCTTCCATAATCCTAAGCAACTATTTTTTCCTTTAGCAGGTTGTCTCATTGTCTTCTTCGAAGTTTTTGTAACATTATTTTTGTTTGTTCTTAGACATGATTATCAAATGAAAATGTGACATTTGTCTATGGCCTAAAGCTTGTTTGCTCCCTTGTTTCTATGAAAGGGAATTCAAGGCCATTTTTTCAAGATCTTGGAGGATTTTGTAAGAAAAGAATTTTGTGTATTAGTTTGTACATATTTTTAATCTAGGTTTTGATAGAAAAATGATGTCAATTTAAATGATAATTTTTTTAATAATATTACTAACTCAAAACATCAAATAAAATGACAATTTTACAGTCAATTATCTCCTAAATATATATATCTTCAACATTTATGAATACAAATTGATCAAGGATCATTTTCTATTCATCTTTATAGTTTTTTTGGAACTCGATGTTTCTTTCATGGCTTTTACTCAAGGAGTGGAATAATTTTCTTTGTGAGAAATATTGAATGTTTTAGATGTGTACAAGGATTGTTAAGTAGATAATTTTACTAAGTTTTAAAGGAGTAAAATTGTAAGGCATTGTTACTAAGCTTTCACAAAGTTAGAATGAATATTTTTGTATGAGTTTTCAATTGCATTTCCCTTGACTTTGTTGTGTAGGTCTAAGGCACCAGTCTGATAAAAGGTTTTGGTTATGCGTTCCATGGTCATTAAATTTAAAAATAATTTTTCCTTACAATTGTAAGCTATTATATAATGTTATTTTATGTTATCTAGCACAAAATACATAAGAAATATGAGAATATAGCTCATTAAGTGTGTTCATTTGCAATTCTTGTTCATATAGAGAGAACATATATATTTGCAATAATATTTGGTATTAATTGTATGAAATCCTAACAAATATTTATAGGACCACCCTCCTAGGTCTTATAGAGCTTGAAGTGCAAAGGAGAAAATTGTCAAAACCTTTCTCCTATTTTTTGGCCAACCCCTTAGAACAATTGAGCATAATAAATAGCTATTCCTTAGTTTTTTTAAAGAGCCAATTGGAAATTATCTTAAAAAAACCAACAATATCAACAAAGAAACATAGAGTCAACAAGATCATAGAAGGTGGGGTCTCACACATTACATGAAATTTTCAAATAGGCATGAGAGAAGGGTCTCACGAGAGGTGAGACTACCAATAATTACAAACAAGAAATAACATAGAGCACACCAAAGAGAATAGTACAAAATAAGGACTAACCCAAGAAAAACAAAGGACTAAAGAAGTGATAGTGACTACTGATCAACAAGCTTTTTCAAACCACTAATAGATTTTCATTCATGGTTGAGGAATTCAATACCAATGGTATCTTCATAAAAACTTTCCTCTATGAATTTTTATTTCTCCTACAATCTCTTGGCTCTTTTTCTATTATCAAGCCCACTCTAGAACACAATTCCCTAATAATTAGATTCATATCATTTATTTTATCAAAATCAATAAGCGTAACATCCTCAATACTTTCCTTTTAGTCTTTGGTCTTGGATCTAGTTCTACTGGCTAGTCCCTCCTGCATAGTGGTATTATTGTTTTTACTTAGAGTAAGGAATTGTAACAATCCAATTCATAGATCCCAAAATCATCATAATTTTTTATTCTTCTTATTATTTTTCATTGTTATTATGTTTTCATTCTCTTGCATACTCATGGAATCATCTATCCATCAAAATAGGACATCCATCCATCCATGAAAATAGGATGGGTTAAATTCTCTTTTCAGAGACTTTAGACTCATCTAAGTCACTCTCCAAAGAATACACTCCATAATGGAAGTGCATTGAGGTCCTTCTTTATGAGTACATAATATTAATAATAAAATATTTAAAACCCACCTCAGAATGTTGGCCTAAAGGCCTTAAGAAATCAAGTGATCCTTCTAGGATCATTCTGAGTACACAAGGAATATATTGTATCTTAATTTTAAACTTTGTGATTATAATTAAATGAATAAATTATCTTGATTGAATTAACCTTATATAATTAATTGAGTTAACATATTCTTTATTAGACACACCCTAAGCCCCATTCTGAATACTTGAGTACTAGGAACATCCTTCATTTCCTAGACTGGCTACATACCCTGCTTCTAAATGGGATCAAGGCATAAAATATGTAGTTATATTTCTACTCTAAGTTTTATGTGAATTTTTGTGTGGTTACACGAACCTTTCTAGGGCCCCTTTTCCCCAAACAGTTCCTCTATGACTGCTACCCACAAAGGGAAGCAATAATTATAAGAAAATGGTCACCATGACTACTACTTGTTTCCTAGAATTAACTAATGCCTAATCCTAAAATAGTGTCACCCTTGAAATTGTTGAAAACTAAAATTTCATTCTCATGATTATATATCCAATAAATTACAAATAATATAGAAAATTAAATAAAATTCTATTAAACCTTACAAGGAGGTTTACTAAGTTCAAACTAGCAAATTTTGGTTCATTTGATTAATCTTTTTAGACTATTGATCCAAGAGAAATTACTCATCCCTTAGATTTTAATATAGTCAGATGTCCCTTATTTCTCATCAACAATTTAAAGGAACAATGCCACATATGTTGTTATTATAGTTGTGTTAGGCAATAGATGCATTAGCTCAAAACACAATGACATTACCCATAAACTTGAGCCAGAGGCATCATAGATACTAAACATTGCTAGTTTTAGTTTCAAATTTCTTATTTAAGGTTTTCTATCTAAAAATAAAATAAAATAAGAATCATACTAATTGTTTAAAACTAAATTTTAAATAATGATTGTCTACTCGGATAAGGAAGATATCCTAATTTGGACCAAATCAAAATCTAGAAATTACATAGTCAAGGATGGTTACAAGTCTCTCTTATCCTCTCAACCCAAATCAGAATTCCCCACCTCCCTTTTTTGGAGTGAAGCTTGCATATCGAAGGCAGGAGATTTTTCTTGGGTTGCTCTACAAGATAGAGTTCTCACAGGGGCTAGGTTGGATAGATTGGGTATTATGGTTGCCTTCTCTTGTGTTTTATGCGGTTACTTCCTTGAATTTGTTGATCATCTCTTTCAGCATTACCCTTTTGCTTCTCAATGTTGGTATTGGTTATTTCAGAAATTGGGTTGGCATTATTTGATTGGTCCTTCTCTTTTTGCACATTTTAAATCATGTCCCCTCTGCTTCAAGTCCTCTTTTTTTTCTTGTCTATGGGTTGTCTCCCCTTCTTTGCTTCTTTGGAATATTTGGACTGAGAGAAATAACATAATTTTCAAAGGTAAACCCTCGTCTCTGGAATATTTTATTTTCAAACTTGAGAAAGCAATATCAGAAGTGCGTGGGTGCATGGAAATGGGTAGCAATTCCATGGACACCCTCAAAAAAACAAAGTTGAAAACCATAACGCGAACGTGTTATAACGTGCTCGCGTTATGTCTTCCATTAAACCTAGGCAAGGTCCCAATGGCTACAACTACAAAGCCATAATGTGAGCGCATTATAACGCACTCACGTTATCGACTGTTAAAAGAAAAAAAACAAATGCAAATCTCTCATTTGCATTTCGACTAGTTTTTTTGTGCACCCGCGGCCAAAAACTCCAAAATATCGCGCTCGCGTTCTAGGAGAAGAATTTCTTCGCAACGATGGCGCTACGATGACGAGGAGTTGTAAGAGGTAAGGATTCTATGCTTTTTGTTTTGAATTTGTTAGTTTTAGGTTGAATTTGATATCTATTTGTTTGAATTTTTAGGAGATGCAAATCAGCCTGCAAACCCTCAAAATCCTCAACAGGAGGACCAACCAAATCCTCAAGATCAAAATCAACCACAACATCAACCTCCTCCACCAATCACTCAACCCCCTCCTGGCACTCAACAAAATTTAATGAGTGAAATTGAGAACAACAAAAAACAAATTGAGGATTTGATCAATAGGTGGAGTGATCCAAATGGTTCAACCATAGAAAGAATGACCCAGCAAATTCCTTGAAAGATATGTTAACAAACGTAGATTCAATTAGCAAACAAATAACTTGATGGGAAGATAGGAGGCAGGCGGCTAGAGAGTATTATGTAAATAAACTATCATACAAGGATGTGAAAGATTTAAAAATAACAAAAGGTGGTTTGTGCTCATTATTCACTGACCCACACACAAATCAAAACCTTACCGTCAATGCGAAGAGGTTTCCTATCCATTGGTGCCACCACCAAAAAATGAAGGAGTAGTTTTATGATAGGCGGTACATGGTCTTCGATTACCCACCGTGCAACAATTGCGAGGTCCCGCAATATTTCCTTAGGAAACTATATAGTGAGTTCATATTGAACAAAATCCCAAATTATTTTGATATGAGGGATTTCCAGGGGAGAGGTGGGGGGTCAGCTCAGGATAGACCTGGTGCATAGTCGGATCCTACGCAGCAAGGTAGACGAGCTCTCGCTAGGCACCTCATGAGCACATTGTTATGCCTTCTATCGTGAAGGAAAGTGCTGACATAGAGACATTGCAGGAAATCAACACTTTGACCCAGAGTGTCATCCATCATACTAGCCCTATTCTACAGCGCCATCCAGGGGAGTCTTCTGGTGGTGGTCTTCGAACACATGTGTGTCAATCTTGTGGGGCTACTTGTTCACATGACCCCACTGACCCTCAGGAGATTGGTACGCAGGATCCGTCTGCAGCTATGGAGATGGAGAGGGCAACTAACATTTTGCATGAGGCATATGGCATTGATAGTCAGGTAAAAGTTAGTGCATGTGTTCATTGAATTTAATTTATTAAATTTCAATTTTGAAATGCAAGATTAACTAAAAATGTTTTATGATTTTAATAAGATTGCAGGGTCATAGTGTTGAGACTGGATACACCGGCCCCCCACCAACCTATTTTTGCAGTACACCTATCGCTAGGGTATGTAACTAGTAAACAATTATAAGTTTATTGCATATTAATGGCATTGTTTTACGAATGGTACTTTAATATGCAATTTTGGATGTTGAACAGACTAATATTGGAGGTTTTGATGGAACACTTCCCAGTGGCGGTGGATTTACTCAAACCTTCACGTAGGTAATAGAATAAAGAATTTAACTAATGAATCAAGTACTTAATAGATTTGTGTAGTTTATACATGCACATCATTGATTACGTTGAATAATTTGTTGTTTTATTTTTAGTTGTTATGAGACGATACACCTCTGAATGTGACGAGGGAAATGGATATTAGTGTGACATCTGCTATACAATCCTCGATGGCTCTGATAGAAGAGGTATGAGGCAAATTAGTAAATTTTAATTTACATTTTTTGTTATAGATGTTAGTTAGTGAGAAATCAAACCATTATTGATTCAAGTAGTTTTTGTCTATTTGTATGGTTTATATAGGGCTTGAGCACGCCTGAGCATGGGCATGAGGATATTTCCCTCATGGAGAGAGATCGTGAGATGGCTGTAAGTGATTATTTTGTCAAATATATCATTTTTTATAATGTAATTTCTATATATTCATGTATTTACTTCTTATTGTAATAGTTAAAACTTCACCATGAACTAAACCCTAGGAGGAGTAGCAGGAGCACTCCATGAGCGCAACAAAAATGAGTGACAGACCTATCACCATTCGAGCAAAAAGGAAAGGGAAAGATTTAATTTCCTAGGCATGGAGAGCAATGACTTTTGATTCCAGAGTCCTTTATTGTATGCCTGCATGGTAGTTTTGTACATATTTTTTATTGGACATATTTGACATTGTATGCCTAGATGGCATTCTCGTAAGCCTATATGGCTATTTTGTACATATATTTCATACTTATATCGACATATATTTATGTATGCCTACATGGCTATTTGGTTAATACAAATATCTTTTTTTGATGCCTGTCCATATTTGCATTCTAAATTGATGGTTCAATAGATATGAGCTATGTATATTCAAGTGTATACTTTACAACTTATGTGTATACTTTGTGACTTATGTGCATTTGAGTGTATACTTTGTGGCTTACATGTTTTCATGCATATACCTTGTATTCGTGCATATACTTTGTTTTAATTTGTGTATACTATGTATTCATGTGTATACTTTTTGAGGCTACGTGTTTATGAGTACTTGTAGTTCCCTTATTGGCATGTACATGTTTGACTTATTCACATGTATAATTATTAATTGGTTAGCCCTAGCATTGATCGATGTCATCCTCAATGCATGATCCTTGAGATGGAGTAAGTACACCCTCAAGGTCAAAAGGAGTTTCACATGCATTCTTCGTAGGCTCATTTTGGTAGTGAAACCAAAAACCTCTTGCATCATTGAAACAAAAAAAAAAATTCCTTTATAGTAGGTTTGAAGCCATTATCATTCTCCATCAGTTCTTCATGTATCCACTCCCCATTAATGGTTGTCTCATGACCTTCATGAAACCAAGCACTTATCTCATTTGTGATAGAAGAAATGTATGAAGATTTATCTTCCTCCTTATGAACCATTCATTATCATGAGAGATGGGTTCTTGTGAACCACTACTAATGAATCATGGGTCAATGAGTTTGACTTGTAAAACTACAGGATTGAATCCTGATAGCAATATCACAATATTTATATATCTAAATGTGTTATTTCCTTCAGCTAAAATTTGTGCTTATACTTATGTGATTGATGTATGTTTGTGTATGCGATCATAGTAATTTCTATTTGATGATGCTATTGTGTCTTTAAGGTTTATTTATTAAAGGGTTCATAAAACAAGTTTTAAATCCTTACAAATCTTTGAATTTCTTAGGTTTTTCTATTTGTCGAGTTTGGGCTCCGAGCCTGAGTCCAAGTCAAAAAATGTCTTGTCAAGTCCGAGGTGAGTCCTAGTCTTGTAAAACTGGTGTGAACACATCGAGGAATAATGTATATGCCGATGAAGAGAGAATCCGTCCTTGTTTCCAAACAAACCATGGTATAGATATGGTTGGTCGAGATAAAACATCACTCTCCTGGATAGTTCGAACCATAATCTTTCATGGCTACAAACACACCTTCATCATGTGTGTTCTTGATCCTACTGAAGAAATGGTGGAACATGTTGTAGATCAAATATTGCAACCCTAAGTCCACAAGAAGGTTACTTGTCCTGATTTCCGCAAATATCTTTAAGATGTTCATCCTTCTTGAGTAATGTGAACTATTGATGTTATCTAGATCTTTGAAACTATCTACAATCATGTGCAATAATGTAGAAGCTAGAGCTATATCTAATACTACAAATGACTGCTCAATGAAATCCTGATAGCAATATCACAATTTGACACATTGTAGAAAATACCTCCTACTTATCAATTGATGAGCTAAAGTGATGGGGAGTCTTATCCCTCAAGAGCACTCTTGCTCTTCCCAAGACCTATTCTTTGGTCTTCCTAGGGTATTCCTCTCTACCCTACTCAGGGATCACTCCTAAACCCCTCTCACCACGTAAGACTCTCCACCAATTTCAAATTCTTCTCCATCACTCGCAATCCACCATTAAGCTTCCTTGGGCTCCACACTGACCCAAAGTGTCCTAACCACTCCAAGGCTAGGGAAGGGTATCATAGTTTTCCCTTTGTTTATTTTTCTCCTCACTGATCCATCTTATTGGATTATTTCACCTTTTACCCATCGCTTTCTTGAAAAACTCAATTTTAGGCCTTGTAGCCTTCTACCCCAATTTGGCCTCCTAGAACCCGTTTTCTTGACTTTTCTCACAATCAGTCTTAACAACCTCCAAATTTTTTTGTAGATTCTTTCTTTTGACCATCAAGGTTCCAAGATTTACCAGGCCTTAGGTCCTACAAGTTTCCGTACATATGATTGTCCTCAAACCCCCTATTTTCAAGGGTTCCTAGGGTTTTTGGCTCTTTTTCCTTCTTTGAGGGCTTCAACGACCTCCTCAACTCTCCTCCTAGCACACACATGACTAAGATACATGTTCCTACACTCCCATACTCTTTATTGGCACAAACCAATCCATTTAGCAACTCACCTTGCTGTTGTCCTCTCCAAGATACTAGCGAGAATGCACTTGCACTGGCCTAGTGCTTGATGATTTCATCACCTTCCCTGCAAAACAAGACCCCAAAACCTATATGTACACTATTTACATAGTCCCCAACTTGATTCCAAGTGGCCATGAGAGGAAAGCCACGGGAAGTCAAGTGGGACTCATTATTCACAAAACCGGCCACCGACAATGAGACCAAGAACACCAAAAACTTACAAAAAGATAACCAGTCGGTCTAGATGACTAATCTAATGCTACACAAGGTAAGTAAGTGACACAAATGGAATACTCAAATCATAAGATAAGTCCTTTCAATCCATTCTTGACTAGATGAAGGCTCAAACACAGAAATTCAATGAAAACTTGCTCTCTTCCAATCACAAAAATGTACTCTCCAAGTCTCAATTCGTGAAAACAATCCTCCAACCCAGGTATCAGGGTTTTTCTGACCTTATATACCTTTCTCCCACATTCTAGGACCCTTGGATTGGGCTTAGAGCATCATTAATGCCATTTTCCAACTTTTAGGACAAATAGCCAAGGCAACATTGCTCAAAATGCTCACAGTGTCCAAGACTTACCCAAACCGCAAGCCCCTAACAAACCTATTTCCAATTCACTCATCAAAAACACTCTTGGGACTTTACATCATAGTCCTTATTCCCTTGGTGGTTGGCTAGAACCAACTACAAGCCAAAATTGCAAAGATCTCTCCAAAAGACCTTAAGGTGCTCCTGCACCATTCTCCCCCTGCAATAAAGAAGTTAAGGAACCTGTGGTGTCAAGAGCTCCTCACTAATTCCATGCTTCTTAAAGTCACTTTTTTCTATCCAAGTAGCCTCTGACTCTAGTTGATGTCTCCACTTCACTAGGTCCTCCATGTATGTCGTGTGCCTAGTCTTCTTCTTCACCCTTGAGTCTAGAATCTTGTCCACTTGTGGTTTGATCTGATTAGGTACCTTGAGTTCATCCACATCCTTACTCACCTCAGCACTATATTGTTCCTCATCCATTTTTGGTCCTTTATACTTCACCAAGTCCTTCACATTGAAGATAGGTGAAATGGACATCTCCTTGGGTAACTCCACCTTGTATGCATTGGATCCATACTTAGCCAACACTTTACATGGCCCTATCCTTTTCATCTATAGCTTACTTGGTATGCCTTTCTGTAGTCTTGCCTTGTTCAAGTATACCATCACCAAATCACCTATTTCAAATTGTAGATCTCTCTTCCCTTCATCTCTTTTAGCCTTCAACTTCTGGTTAGCCTCCATTAATGTCTTCTTTACCTGCTTATGAACCTCTCTCATTGACTGAGCAAAATCATCAGCATGTCCATTGATTCCTTCATAACCTTTTAGATCTCTTAGCTCAAGTACACCCCTTGGATATAACCCATATACAATTTCAAATGGTCTCTTACCAGTAGACCTGTTTGTGCTATCATTGTAGGCAAATTCTTCGTGTGAAATGACTTGTTCCCATCCTTGTCCATACTCCTTAGTTAGACACCTCAACAAGTTACCAAGTACCCTATTTATCAAGATTTATAGTGAGCTTCTCCTCTTGAAGTTTCTTCAACACAAGTTCTAGGTGCTTCATATGTTCTTCTTTTGTTTTGCTAAAGATGAGGATATCATCTAAGTAGACTACCACAAAGACTCCTATAAAGTCCTTCAAGACCTCATTCATCACCCTCATAAAAGTGCTAGGTGCATTTGTAAGCCCGAATAGCATTACTAACCACTCATATAACCCCTCTATGGTTTTAAAAGCTGACTTCCATTCATCTCCCTCTTTCATCCTAATCTGGTAGTAGCCACTTTTCAAATCAATCTTGGAGTAGTACTTAGCAACCCCTAAATAGTCCATTAAGTCTTCTATCCTAGGAATAGGAAACCTATATCTAATGGTTATCCTATTTATGGCCCTAGAATCAGTACACATTCTCCACTTATCTCCCTTCTTAGGTGCCAACACCACTGGAACAACTCATGGGCTTATGCTTTTCTTGATCAACCCTTGGTCCAAAAGTTCTTGAACTTGCCTTGCTATCTCCTTGTTCTGCTCCGGTGTCATTTTGTATGCAGCCTTGTTAGGCAATGTTGCTCCTGGTACAAAGTTAATTTGATGACTGATTGCCCTCTTAGGTGGTAGTGTAGCTGGTGTGCCTTCACAAATGATATCCTTGAACTGATCCAACAGTTGCTTCACCTCTGCTATCATAGGTAGCCAACTAGGTGACTCCTCCTCCTTTGGCTTCAACATGATTTCATAGAAAACTCCTTCTTCCTCCTTCATGTCTCTTAGGAATTCCTTTCCACTCATCAAAAGTACACTGGATTCTGCCTTTTCCACTGTGCCTTCTTGGGGAAAAAACTTCGTGGTTAAGCGCTTGAGCTGGAGTCTACTGGAATGGGTGACCTGCTAGGAAGGCCTAGTGTCTCACCTCTATGAGCATCACTTAGATGCAATGAGTGCTAAGTGGTCCATTCAATATCATTTCAAATTTGTTGCTTTAAGCAACTTACAACTTTGCAACTTAAGACTCCTCCAACCTAAGGGATCGATCTAGTGGAACATAGCTCGGAGTGATTCCACATGTTTCGGTGTAAAAGAGGAGCATGCCTAGCATAAAAATACCTATTTGGACATGTTGGAACAGTCCGCTTGGTCACACAAGTTACAGAACGAAAGTTGCACCACTTTGCAACTTTGCACTGCTTGCATTTGATGCTTTTTCCATCAAGTGAAAATCCACCACCATTGGAAAACCACTCCGAGATAGCCAAAACCGAGAGAGGTTTTTGTAGACAGGCTCAACACAATCCTATAGGATCAGATGAGAAGTTTCTAAGCATCATGGCATCTGAGTAATAGCATGCTAAAGTTTGCAGCCATTTTGCACTTTGGACCCTTAAGGGATCGATCCGGTGGAACATAGCTCAGAGCAATTCCACATGTTTTGGTGTGAAAGAGGACCATGCCTAGCATAAAATACCTATTCAAATGTGTTGGAACAGTCTGCTTGGTCACACGAGTTGCAGAGTGAAAGTTGCACCACTTTGCACAGCTTGAATTTGACATGTTTTCCATCAAGTGAAAATGCGTCGCCACAAGAAAACCACTCCAAGATAGCCAAAATTGAGAGAGGTTTTTCTAAAGGGGTCCAATTCCTTTCTATAGGATTAGATGATAATTTTATAAGTGTCACAGTATCCAAGTAATAGCATGCTGAAGTTTGTAGCTATTTTGCACTTTGGACCCTTAAGGGATCGATCCGGTGGAACATAGCTCGGAGTGATTCCACATGTTTCGGTGTGAAAGAGGACCATGCCTAGTGTAAAAATACCTATTTGGATGTGTTGGAATAGTCTGCTTGGTCACATGAGTTGCAGAGTGAAAGTTGCACCACTTTGCAACTTTGCACAGCTTGAATTTGACACTTTTTCCATCAAGTGAAAATCTACCGCCACGAGAAAACCACTCCAAGATAGCCAAAACCGAGAGAGTTTTTTCTAGAGGGGCCCAATGACTTTCTATAGGATAAGACAAGAAGTTTCTAAGTGTCATGGTATCCAAGTAATAGCATGTTGAAGTTTGCAGCTATTTTGCACTTTGGACCCTTAAGGGATCGATTTGGTGGAACATAGCTCGGAGCAATTCCACATGTTTCGGTGAGAAAAAGGACCATGCCTAGCATAAAAATACCTATTTGGATGTCTTGGAACAATCCACTTGGTCACTAGAGTTGCAGAGCAAAAGTTGCACCACTTTGCAACTTTGCATAGCTTGAATTTGACACCTTTTCCATCAAGTGAAAATCCACCGCCATGAGAAAACCACTCCAAGATAGCCAAAACTCAGAGAATTTTTTCTAGAGGGGTCCAACTCCTTTCAGTAGGATTAGACGAGAATTTTCTAAGTGTCACAGTATCCAAGTAATAGCATGCTGAAGTTTGCAGCTATTTTGCACTTTGGACCCTTAAGAGATAGATCCGGTGGAACATAGCTCAGAGCGATTCCACATGTTTCAGTGCGAAAGAGGACCATGCCTAGTGTAAACATACATATTCGGATGTTTTGGAATAGTCTGCTTGGTCACTAGAGTTGTAGAGCGAAAGTTGCACCACTTTGCAACTTTGCACAGCTTGAATTTGACACCTTTTCCATCAAGTGAAAATCCACCACCATGAGAAAACCACTCTAATATAGCCAAAATCGAGAGAGATTTTTCTAGAGGGGTCCAACACCTTTCTATAGGATTAGACGAGAAGTTTCTAAGTGTCACGGTATCCAAGTAATAGCATGTTGAAGTTTGCAACTATTTTGCACTTTGGACCCTTAAGGGATCGATCTGGTGGAACATAGCTCAGAGTGATTCCACATGTTTCAGTGCGAAAGAGGACCATGCCTAGCGTAAAAATACCTATTTGGACATGTTGGAATAGTCTGCTTAGTCACACGAGTTGCAGAGTGAAAGTTGCACCACTTTGCAACTTTGCACAACTTGAATTTGACACCTTTTCCATCAAGTGAAAATCCACTGCCACAAGAAAACCACTCCAAGATAGCCAAAACCGAGAGAGGTTTTTCTAGAGGGACCCAACACCTTTCTATAAGATTAGACGAGAAGTTTCTAAGTGTCATGGTATCCAAGTAATAGCATGTTGAAGTTTGTAGCTATTTTGCACTTTGGACCCTTAAGGGATCGATCTGGTGGAACATAGCTCAGAGTGATTCCATGTGTTTCGGTGCAAAAGAGGACCATGCCTAGCATAAATATACATATTCAGATGTGTTGGAATAGTCTGCTTGGTCACTAGAGTTGCAGAGCGAAAGTTGCACCACTTTGCAACTTTGCACAGCCTGAATTTGACACCTTTTCCATCAAGTGAAAATTTGCCGCCACGAAAAAACCACTCCAAGATAGCCAAAACCGAGAGAGGTTTCTCTAGAGGGGCCCAACACCTTTCTATAGGATCAGACGAGAAGTTTCTAAGTATCACGGTATCCAAGTAATAGCATGCTGAAGTTTGCAGCTATTTTGTAGTTTGGACCCTTAAGGGATCGATCCGGTGGAACATAGCTCGGAGCGATTCTACGTGTTTCGATGCAAAAAAGGACCATGCCTAGCGTAAAAATACCTATTCAAACGTGTTGGAACAGTCCGCTTGGTCACACGAGTTGCAGAAAAATGCGTACAAATTGTTTACATGACCATTATATGACCTTTTTCACATTCTTTACATTTCAAAATTCAAAGTTTGCAAATTTTCCTACTCAAGGCATTTACAGAACAAGGTGCTACTACACCAAACATGAACTTCAACCTTACAATTTTTGATTATATCTCATTATGTAATTAAATCTTATTACAATGCCTCTGGCACTTCGTTCTCTCAGATCTTTTACAATGTCACTCATACATTCAAGATTCACTTTAAATGTCTACATCATAGGTGCTCATCATGAGGTTAACTTCAAATGAGTAACTTGAGATTCCCTCGCTAAGCTTCACATGCTCTCTTATAATGGCTTGAAATCAAAATTGATATTTTTCAAAATCATCAAAATAAGTATGTTGCATTGGTTTTTTGGCTAAGATTTTCTTTGATGGCTCTTAAATCAGCATTTTCTGCAATGAAAGATCAATAAACCCTTAGTAGTTTACTTACAAATACACAAAGTAAAAGAGAAAAAGAAAGAGCATCCAAAATGGAAATGAAATAAAAATAGATGGAAGGCACTTACAGATGTTGCATGCAGGCATCAAAATAAGGATGTTGCATTGCTTTTCTGGTTGACATTCTCTTGGATGGCTCATATATCTGCTTTTTTTGCAAGGGGACACCAATCACTGTAAAAGAAGATGATAGCATTGGAATAAAAAAAATTAATGTGCATACAAGTATAAATTAATAAGAACCAATGTGCATATACTTAAAAATTAATCCAACGAACCATCCGAGTCTGCTCTACTCTTTATTGTGTCAAGTATTGCCTCATGGTCAGACTCACGTACCTTCCATAATGTCTTGTTCAAAGGTCTACCCCCATATTTGGTCAAATGAACATTGGATGCCACGACAAGGTTTGAGTAATGAAGAATCTTACGATGCATGTCAAAGTCTTGAAATAGCCAATGTTTAACACTTGAACGTGGGTACCTTCTAAGCCATGTGCCAGTAACCACAACTGATCCTGTAGGGTATTCAATGTTTTCTCCATCTATAACTGGGGCCTCCAATTTCTTTTTGGTCTCAACATAATGACACAAGTAATAGTCTATTCCCTCTTCATTGTCTTCATATGCAATAACTGCATAAACATGCCTTGCATTGATATGTGCAAAAAATCTCTTGAAGTTTGTCAACATTATGAATACAGTACCAAGTAAGATCTAACGATATGGAATTTCAACAACTAAGAAAGTAGATATATCACCTCATTGAACTAGATCTGATATGTGGTCAAAGTCGACCAATGATTCTATCTGTGTCAGTTCCAATGGCGTCGGAGGGTGATACGTGTGAAGTGGGCTAAGATAACTTGTGCACCATTTGTCAACCCACTCCCTTGACTCACAATCATTCCAGTCGTGCATTGTACATGAAGAATAAAAGCATGCCATCTTTTGTGTATCGATACTCCATGAACCTGTATTTGAGCTAAGGAAAGAGTGTACCTCACTCGATCCTATAAGTGTACAACAGTCTTCATATGGTGCAATGTTAGTATCATCCATCAACCAAAAAAATCTACGAACTGAAGACGTACCTTCATTACCTGGACCCATCAAAGCATTACACCACTCGATGATTGATTTTGCATCTATCAACTTTGCACTCTCTTTATACTTTAACTCTTCTCGTGCTAATGCTCTTTTCATGCATGCTCCTGCACCATCATGCTCCCCCTTTCCATGTCCAGCCTCACAAAAGTTCCACATATGTTGAACACCTGTAGTGACATGCATCCTGCACAACCAGTAGAACATGCGCGAGTTCTTGAACTGTGCTGCACAGTTATCAGACCATATTATATGTTGATCGTATTCTATGCCCCTCTGAGCCAAACCACTGTAGAACATCTGGAAGCAACCTTGCACGAACTCTAGAGAATGTGTGCGATCATCACTACTGTAAAAGTGGTACTCCCTCAATACCTTCCTTATCTCATCTGTACTATCAGATGCATGAATGACTGCTATGTGCACAAATATTGAAACTTGTGTAGAGTTGTAATATTGTTACTGCACCTCATGTTGTGGTTGTAGAGTGTAGTTCTCTGCAAAGTCAACCACAGATACTATGCTTCCATTTGGAAAGGTGTCCTTGCATAGCGTGAACTGCGTGTCCAACCATCAGGCTCTATGGGTATGCATTGCATACTCAGATAGTATACTGTCACGAAATGTGGTCATAAATTTGTACATTGGAATATTCTCAATAACCAAATCACACCTTTTTGCTTGAGACCCATCTTTTGTAGCATATGCCACTGTTTTATATTTCTTGAACTCTACTGGTTTTTGTCCCACCTCATCTGTGCTTTCCATATGTTGACATACTGGCATACGTTGGAAGCCACCACAATGCTCGCATGAACCATCCAAGCATGTTGTCCTATAGAATATCTGGCCATCCTCTATTTCACATAAATTTTTTGATAAGAACTCTCTTGAAGATTTTGGTGGGGCTTTTATGCCACAATCTTGCAAAACATCGTTAGTATGCAAATCTAAACATATAGAATGATAAACATCGTAATGGTTAGAAAATTCAATATATAGTCTACAACAACAAGTAGTGCATGTGGTATTTATCTTGACATAAAAAGGTTTAAGCAGTTCAAAAAATCTTTGAGAAATACTAATTTGAGGATAATCATTTTCAAATTTTTGAAAAAATTGGGTTTGAGTCATATCCAAAAAATGCTTTGGATGTGGCTCATGATTCTGACTACCGACTCTCCTTCTTACCACATCCCTTTAACCCCTCAACCCTCTTAATCCCTCAACCCTTAAACCCTAATCCCTCAACAATTAAACCCTAATCCCTCAACCCCTATACCCTCTTAATCCCTCAACCCTTAAACCCTAATCCCTCAACCCCTATACCCTCTTAATCCCTCAACCCTTAAACCCTAATTCCTCAACCCTTAAACCCTAATCCCTCAATCCCTATAACCTCTTAATCCCTCAACCCTTAAACCCTAATCCCTCAACCCTTAACCCCTATACCCTCTTAATCCCTCAACCCTTTAAACCCTAATCCCTCAACCCCTATACCCTTTTAATCCCTCAACCCTTTAAACCCTAATCCCTCAACCCC